>NW_019282025.1:0-15331 GCF_000648695.1 Onthophagus taurus | reverse complement strand
TGGATTCCACTTAAACAATCACCCAATCATGAAAAATTTACACAAAGATTTGACACGGCAAATGACCGCGAGGATGAAGACGTTAGTTTTTTTCCCCGGCGATAAAGTCACTTACGTCGGGGACATAGATAGGTGCATGTATTTTATCGACGAGGGCGAAGTGGTCGCTTTAAGTGAAGACACGATGTACTCCGAGGTGATTCAAGAAGTGTTACACGTCGGGGAAATGTTCGGAATGCAGCAAGGGATTTTGTACAATGTGGGACACAATTTCACGTATAAAGTTACTCTTTATATGGGTGTAAAAATTTCCCAAAGTGTTAATAAAAGTGTCCTCTTTCCAACGAACCAACCCTTTTTGAAGAATAACTTTTAGTTTTTGAAAAAACAATATTTGAAGTTTTGATCAAATTTTCGATGTTGCTATTTTGAACGATAATTTTCAAAATGCGGTATAAAATTAATTTCTTGAAAGATCCTTGTGGAAATATCACCAATTATTAATTAAAGTATCCTCTTTTTAATGCAACAAGCCGTTTTGAAAAATCACTTTCAGTTCGTGAGATGATCGTCACTTTTTCGAATTTTACAATTTTCGCCGATTAACTTTTAAAAATTCGTATAAAATCCATTTCTTGGAATATGAGTTCTTTTGCCATCTTAAGAGATTATAAAGATTATAACAGATTTCATCACACGAGCGTATTAAGAACACAAACCTCGAAAAGAAATTACATCCTTTTATCAATAGAGCTTTAAGCCTATTATTCTTGGCATATCAAAAAGATATTGATATGACACGGTATATGGGAGTGAGTGGAAATGAAAAAGCTGACGAATTGGTGAACAGGAGACACCAAGAGGAGGGTTACAGAGTAAACATCTATGGAAAAGAATTATATCAGCAAGATATTGATGAATGCGATCAAGAGTGGACTAGAAGCAGCTCAATTAAAGGGATTAGGTACGCTATTTGCCAACCCATGGTACAAAAAATTCCATGGTTCAAAAAAGATCCCTTTGTATCACGCCAGTTCTATAGTCTCATTACTAGACTGAGCATAGGACATGCGCTATGTCCCACCTATCTGTTTAAAATTGGCATTAAATCTTTTTCACCTGTCCAAGATACTCTATCAACGACAGAAACTATTTGCAGGTCTATTTAAGAAACATATAATATATTTACCAATTGACCTGGTATCATTGCTAGCTACCGACTCATTGTTGTCTAAATATGTTACATCTGCAGGCATTCTACTATAATAAAGGTGGTAATGACTTTGCCTGTGATATATTTAAAGTAATCCAAGTTTCCGAGGGTCCTCATAGTATCCTATGAAAGTCGGGTCACTGGACCCCTGGCCCACAAAAGAAAAATCCTTTCCGGATGTCAATATCATCAAAATTTTAAAACTATATATTTTTTTAGCATTTATTACTACTGTTCAAAAAAAAGAGGGTTTCCCGGATGAGAATCTACTAAAATGCTACATAAAATGTGTAATGGATGAAATGGCCATCGTGAGTAAAAACGACTATAATCCTTTTAACTTATATTTCTTTTAGTGTCATTTCTTTTACATGGGTATTTTAGGTTGATGATGATGGTGTTATTGATGTAGAAGCGGCTATAGCGCTTTTGCCTGAGGAAATGGCCGACGATGCGGCTCCGATTATGAGAAAATGTGGTGTTATAAGTAATATTTTCATAAATAATTCTTATAATTTTTTGTATTAACTTTCTTTACTGTGTTTAGAGGGATCAAGTCCTTGCGATACTGTTTATCAAACACACAAATGTTATTACGATACGAATAAAGAGGTAAATTATCAATCTAAACTTACAAATTTTTAAAAAAATATTTGTTTCAGGTTTACTTTTTAGTATAACTCAAATCAAACCAAAAAACAATATCGTTTTTAAATAAAAATATACATCAGTAATATTATAATTAATTGAGAAAACGTTATTTAATAGCTGAATAAACTAGATTCTATGCAATTTCAAAATTTTGATTTTTTAGTATGCGCGCCATCTATCATCGAAATATTAAAACAATTTTTGCAGTTTCCTTATCCCGTTCTCATTTTCTTATATTTTGATTAATACTTTCGAATTAATCTAATCAAACTAAAACGAAACACAAATAATTAAAAAAGCATATAATCTCTGTCTCTATTTATAGTTTTAAGCAACTCCTCTTAAAAGTTTTACCCTAACCTTCAAAAGAAGTGCTTAACCTAATTGTTGTTGTTGTTAAACCCACCACATATACTCGTTACTCGTAAATATGGACACAGAATTAGATCCAATTCTTGATATAAGTAAAATGAAGGTGAGTACTCGCAGTTTTTCCACCCTTTTCCTTCACCCTTCCAAAATGAATATAAAAACATTGAGGTTATGTTGTCACAGGTACCGGATTTAAAGCGCGAATTAAAACTGAGAGGTTTAAGCGCTACCGGAAACAAAACCGAACTTCTTGAACGATTGAAAAACTCGATGAAATCTAAGCTGGACGATACAGTTGGAGAATCTGTTGATGATCTCGAAGAGGATCTCTTAAATGTATGATAAACCAATTTTATAAACTAAATTACTAAGTTGGAATGTTTTTAGGATGATGACGATGCTTCAATGGGCCATTTAGATGGATCTGAGTCAGGTATAACAGATATTGATGGAAGTATGGATATTTCAATGAATCAAAAGGGTAAACGTAAATCCGATGAAGTTCAAGGTATCGCAAAACCGGCTAAGAAAGTTATTTTAAACCGAACATCTTCAGTTTCTGAAGCCGTCCAAGAAGATACTAAGTCATTAATTGATAGTAAAGAAAAGGAGGATGAAAAAAAAGTTGTTAAACTTTCAGAATTAAGTGCAAAAGATGTATGTTGATAAAAATATCTTAAAAACTTTATATTTTATTCGTATTTTTCAGAGACTTGAAATGCGTGCCAAAAAATTTGGGGTTGAATTATCAGATAATGCTAAAAAAATAGCTCGTGCTGAACGTTTTGGGGGATCTGAAAAAATTTCAGCGCCAACAAATTCATTGACTACAGATGTGTTAAAACAACGCGCTGAAAGATTTGGTTTGGCGCCAACAGCAACCATACAAAATCTGAATAACGAGGAGAGAAAAAAGAAGCGACAGGAACGTTTTGGTTCAGCTGCTAATGGGTCGTCTCAAAATGACAAGTTACAACAACGGTTAGAACGATTTAAACAAACTGTGAAATGATACGTGTTTTAAATATTCTTTTTTTTAAGTCTATTTTGTTTCAATAATAACTAGCATCTAAGCAAAACTTGCTTAAAAGTTAAGGATTTTTTTTGTATTTTCTAGATTAATATGTATCTAATAAAGCTTAAAGATCAACTCATATTGAAATTGACTTAAATTGTAAATCTCAAATCCTTTATTTTAAAATATTATGCTTTAGTATTACCAAAATCTATGGAAGTACAGAAAGAGAAAGAAGTAGGGAGGAGATGAGTAGCAGGAAATCTATGTATAGTTGGAAAGGACATTTCATGTAATTGGAAGAATGTGAACACCGACAGTGGAGGGTTTTGGGGAGGAGAGTGGGAAAAAAGGTGCAGGGGAAATCGAGATGGTGGAATAAGTGAGGTGATACTGACGCAGTTGAAGAAATGAAAAGCAGCTGGGGAGGATAGGTAGCAAAATGAGGCATGGCTAAAGGCAACAGAAGAGGTGTGGATGGGCGAGGAATTCCCTTGGCAGTGGCTGGTCGAAATTACACAAAGTTATAGCGAGATAACCCTGTTGAATACTGCATAAAAGAATACTGGGCGAAAGGCTGAAAAAGATGATATTTTACCAGATGGACAGTCAGGTTTCAGAAGGGGAAAAGGGACTAGAGACAACATATTCAAATTGAGACATCTCATGACCAGGGATCTTGATAAAAAGGGAGAAAGTTGTATGCACTATTCATAGATCTAAGAGCACCATTTGATACAACAAATAGAGAGAAATTGTGGAAGGAGCTAAGAAACAGGGGAATTAGTGAATATCTAATAGAGAAAATGAAAAAGATATAGTTGAAAAAGATGCCCATTAAGCCCTTTATTATTTGCGGCATATATAGGGGGTTAAAAAAGGGACAGAAAAGATACATCATTCGTTGGCATATTCAGATGATCTGGTCGTGGTGGCTACAGAGGCTAAAGAGAAGATGAGATCGATGGAGACATACTTTGAGGGAGGTTGAAAAGCCGAAAATAATAAAATTCTCCAAGGGAGACGGAAATAGGATCATAAATATTTTCATCCTATTCATTTCAGAAAAAGATTTCTAATTTTTTTTGACATTAAATAGCAAAATTATCATCATTTAGAGTAGAATTGATTAAAAAAATGAAAAATGTGGAAAAGAACTCGGATATGTCACTAATCTTTCCTTACAAAATAATCTAAACAACATCCGAAGGTTGAGTGAGGGTAGTGGAATTTTTGGAAAGATAAACAAATTCTTTGTTATTTTTTTTATATCTTCCTAGGACAGTGTCTGTCAAATGTGATGAGGGATTATCTTTTATGGCAAAGAGAACTCTGAAATCAATCTGTGAATGTTTGAGCATCTATGTATTCATGATTTGTTCTGTTATAAAGGTACCAAGACGTACACAGTATACATCATTAATCATTACATTATAGGTAAAGCATAGTGGGTATGCTTTACCTTTGCGACATAACTCAATTCGCGAGCCGCAGTTTGGTATAGCATTTGGATGCCATAATAGTAAAAGCCAAACAACACATCAAATGGTGGTAGCGATTTTTGTAAAATTGAAGACCTGGTCGGAAGACTTAGACGAACAGAGTATTTTCAAGACAGTTGAGTTCGGCAGTAGTTCGTAGTCCAGTCAAGAAGGGAGTCCAGATGTATAGCAGTCCAGAAACCAAAGACGCAGACAACAATAGTCGAAAACTAAAGAAGAAGTAGAAGAGTAGAGTTGCAAAGTGAGTTTGTTGGTCCAGACAAGTTACTCCCAAGAGAAACAAAAAATGAACAAAAAAATGACAACACTAACAGGAATAATAAAAAAAGTATATAAAATAACAAGACAAGTAATAAAAAATACTAAAGGAAATAGTAGTAACTGTATAGCATTGTTCCCACGGACCGTTCCAACTCATAAATTGCCTAACAATTTTACATCACATTGATTTATACTGTACCAAATTTCAGCGCTTTACTTTAAATAGTGTTTGAGATATTTGGAAAAATGTGTTAAAATTTTCTAACTTTGGTGGCCTGTATCTTTGAAATTTAAAGACTTTTACTAATATTTTTTTACATGAATCGTCATCAATTTCACTCTAGTATATGTGGTTAAATTTGTTCCCTGAGTCACCGAAACATCCTGTATATGGGCCTGGAGGAACAAATATTTGGAAAAGATTTGTGCAGGCGGAAAAATAATATTTGATGGATCGGCGAAGAGTGTGATAATGTATGGAAGCGAAAAGATGGGGTGGAAGGAATACAAGATGGAAGAGATATTGGAGGTGAATCTTAGGGTTGAGGAGAAAGTATCCGGGATATATACTGAGAGAGGAGTGGAAACTGGAGAAGATGAGGGCGGAAACAAGCAAAATGGCGATAAAGCACGAGAATAGACTGGAGCAGAGGAGCGACTTTAATATTTTGGGAGAATGTTGGAGGGAGGTTAAGTCTGGAGTGGGGGAGTATGAGAAACAAGAAAGAAGAGAATATTATATCAGAGTATGTACTCAACAGGGGAAAAGTACTTTTACAATGTCAAAGAGGAGTTCATTCAAATGGAAATTGCTGCAAGCGATTACGAAACAACGAAGATAAAACAAAATATACGATTACAGGAACAGAATGACAAAATAGAATAGGACAGAACGTGACTGCCTGAAACATTGCAACCAAAACAAGGGAAAGAATTCGGCAAAATCATCTGCCAGATTGAAACAATTCAATTGCGTACAAGCGTCAGCGGTCCGTGTACCTCAAATGTGCTAAGATAGATTAAAGTTAATTCAAAACAATAGCATTATTAGTTATTATTAGCATTATTAGTTAAGTGCTTGCATGTAGCAAGCACTTAACTAATAATGACTATGACTCTGATGCTGCATAAATTTTGTTCTGCATATATGTTATATTGAAAGAAATGAATAGTAATAAAAGAAGTTTATAAAGTCAAAAAAAAAGAAAGATTTTGTTTGCTCACAAACACTTGAAGTTAAAAAAATAAAACACTTGAATTCTTAATTTAATGAATTTATTAACGCTAAACGAAAATAATGAAAACCACCTGAACTGTTCGAACTCTACTATAATTTCCTCTTATGAACAACACATTTTACAAAAAAAAGAGACGGAAAAGAGAAAGAAAAATAAACTGAACAATGAATAACTGGTGTTTGTTAAACCACCTAAACAAAAGTGAACAACTGAATCATTTACATTAAAGAAACTTCAATAACTTTTGCTATTCTTTAGCCTTTCATTACTTTTTCCACCTGTTTTGAAATCTTTCGAAGATGGTTCACTCAAACTTACATTTTTTTCCCAAAAAATTTGACTTTTTTTTAGCAAGATAGATATATTTTTCTGCCAAATAACAAATCGGAGATCGCATACCCTAAAAAGTTATCTAGTGATATAAACTAAATATTGACATATAAAACCACGAGTTATCTTCTTCCACAAATAGTTTTTTCAAACTTTTCCTTTGGCGGTCTAATCAAGGTGACATTACCCTATACCTACTGACCAGTCAAGGGCAATATTACACATCAACATAGAATAAAGACTAATAGAAACTATATAACCAGCGAGATATAATATAAGTAATAAAGTTAGAAAGATTGAGATGGGTCGACCATCTTAGGAGACAAGGCAAATGTGTCGTCAAAGTGGTGTGGGAAGACCGAAGATGTGGTGGACAGATAATATTGCAGCGAATCTACGGACCTTATAGCTGTACTTGAGAGCTAAACGGGTGTAAGTCCACTTTTAACAAAAATGAACTAATGCTTAAATAAGAATGCTCTAAAACCCAGTATTTCATTTTTAGTAATATTATTTTAAAAAACCTTATTACCAGGAAAAATATTTCGATTATAAAGAAATAAGTCCTTTTGTTTTTAGTGTAAAATAGTCCAAAATTAATCTAGACATAAAAATTGTGTTGTGCTTTGAAAAATAATTGAAAAGTTATTGACATATTAAATGAAAAATTTATTTCTGTCTTCTAATCATTTTATTCTGATAATCATGGAAACTAATGATGAAGCAACATTTGTCAAATTAGTGTCATATTCCTTATCTGACTCAGATATAGAAAGTGATTTAACCACAAAACCTAAATTAAAGTATAAAAAACGAATGAGGTATGAAGATAATTGGAAGAAAAATATACGAAAAGTTAGGTGACAACAAGGTGAATTATATAAAAAAAATAATGATTTTTGGAAAAAAGTTCTTTCTTGGGAGTGCAAGTTCTGGGAAGCAGCTCATTAATTCTTGCGTATTTACTAAAGATATAAAACGACGTAGACTAAGAGACCCTCTATCTACAAAATTGCGTACACAACTCTATACAATTTCTTCATTGAAAACAAAAACATCAGACTGTAAATTATTTATTATAAACACTTTATCGACAATGAAAATTTTTTTTATAACGCTCTAAAAAAGAAGTCTACATGTAATACGTCAGTGCCTGATTAAAGAGGTAGAAAAGTACCTACCAATAAAATTTCTGATGAAGTATTGAAAAAATCACTAAGCACATTGACTGAGAAAGGTCTGCTAATAAGTATCTCGAAGATGGCTTAAATATTTCAAAAATGTATGGGTTATATTGCGAAGAACTTAGGAAGGAAGGTGAAGAATCAGCTAAGAAATGGCTTTTTAGAAAAATCTTCAACGAAATGTTGAATTTGTCGTTCCATTTACCAGACGACGACACATGTGATATGTGTGATTATTTTAATGTATTTTAACGCTAATGTTAGTGCAGAAGAAAAACAAGCCATTTCTAAAGAGTGAGATTCACGTTTAGATGATGCAAATAATAGATATCAAATGAAAAATGAAGACATGAAATGTGCTTTAGAAAGTAATGAAAATTTACAAGTGGTAATGGCCGCTCTTCAAAAGTGTCTCCCTTTTTGACTAATTCTAATTCATTTTCAAAAGTTGTGGTCCCTAAATTACACAATACATAATCCTTGTACTAAGAACACTTGGTGTATGATGTGTGATGAAACCAAAGCTAGAAAAGGTTTTAATGAAAAGGCTTCCTGTTTTTTTTAAATGGCTACTTATAGAAATCAAAAATTGAAACATTAACACTTTGGACTGACAACTGTGCCGGAAAAAACTGAAATATGATAATGATTGTAATGTACATGTATTTCCCAGCATTCAGGTTATAAATCATAAATTTTTATTACGAGCCCATACTCATATGGAAGTAAATTGTCGTTGCTGAACGTGCAAAAAAGAAAACTAAACCAATTTTTACTTGCAATGATTGGATTAATTTTATTCGTGATTGTAAACAACCCCCATTTAATATATTCTCTGAGTCTAGATTTTAAAAATTTTAGTACATTTTACTCATAATTAACAGCACCATTCATATCAAGAAAAAAAAGTAATGGAGGAGAACAGTTTAAATTATCCAGCGTTGTTTAGCCCCAAATTCGACGAGAAACATTAGGTACATACTTTGTTTTTTAAAACATCATTTAAAGAAGACTTTTGTTCCATTAATTTAAAGTCCAAATAATCATTTAATTTTTTAGAGCCAAAATGTAGTAAGTCCAATAATTTTGTGGAAATAAAGATTTTTGATAAAAATATGGTATTAATGAATATTAATACTTTTACAGACTATTAATATTAAAAAATATCCATATTTCCGAGCTTTATTTGTGAGGTAGGTAAGAGCATGAGAATTATTAATTATATCAATTTATTATTATTTGAAGTAAAAAATTAGACATTTTCGGCTATTCTACGATTAAGTCATTTTGGACTTATGTCCCTTTAACTGTCAGGTACAGATATATATCGAACGACCAGAGGAACTAATGTTGGACCACAGCAAATGGAGGCAAATTGCAAACTCAGTGAAGATCCACCCTGGGTTGTAATGCTACAGAGAGAGAGAGAGAGAGGGATGAGGAGAAGACATGTAGATTGTATGGGGATGATTGAAAGACAATTGATCATATACTAAGGTGCAGCGATTTTAGGTAAGGAGGTATAGAGTGGGTGAGTGAACTTGATGGATTTGAGGAGGAAGTGATATTAGTGTGTAAGTTGTACATTATATATTGTAGCTATTGTGTTTTAATTGTACAAAGAAAGTGACAATAAAAGATATATAAAAATAAAAGCTTTTAAATTTTCGCATAATAACTCTCATGGACAACCATTTCTTTTTTAATATCAACAACAGAAGAACAACCTAACAAAGAAGAAAGATGTTTAATTTGAAAAATAATTTTATATTTGCACTACCTGTTAAAGCTAAAGCAAAATCAAATTCTTTACGTAATATCTCAAGAATTTTTTTTACACCCTCTTCTCCGTTACAAGCTAATCCCCATAAAGTAGGTCTGCCAATAAAAACCTAAAAAATGTCGTTACATAACCTACTCATTACAAATTAATAATTGTACCATTTTAGCTCCTAAAGCCAAAGCTTTAAAAACATCAGTTCCATCTGTAACTCCTCCATCAAGATAAACCTCTACTTTTCCTTCAACAGCTTTAACAATTTCTGGTAAAGCTTCAATCTATAACAAAAAAAATACTCAAAACATTTATTATTAAAAAACTAAAATATTTACTGAAGCTGGGACTCCATCAACTTGTCTAGCTCCATGATTTGAAACCCAAATCCCCTCCACGCCAATATCAACAGCAATTTTCGCATCTTCCGCGGTTAATATCCCTTTAATAACCACAGGAAGATTTGTAACCGATTTTAACCACTTTACATCATCCCAAGTTAAGGAAGTATCAAATAATTTCTCCACATAATTATTTAAACCAGAACCATCCTGCGTTGTATTAATCTTAGTGGATTTTTCACCTTCAAAATTAGCAAATTTTAAATGAGGAGGTAAAGTAAATTTATTTCTAACATCAGCTAAACGTAAACCAAACATGGGAGTATCAACTGTTAAGGCAATTGCTTTAAACCCCGCTTTTTCAGCTCTTCTAATAAGATTTAAAGTTACATTTCGATCAATGTAGATGTATAATTGAAACCATTTTAATCCATGTGGTGCAGCTTCAGCAATTTCTTCAATACTACTTGTAGCTATGGTACTTAGTGTAAATATTGTATTAAAAGATTCAGCTGCTTTTGCATTTGAACATTCTCCGCCGGGATGAGCCATTCTTTGCATTGCAGTTGGTGAGATTCCAATCGGTATAGAAATTTTTTCACCCAAAATGGTTGTTGATAAGTCTCGATTTGAAACATTTGTTAAAAATCTTGGGCGTATTCGTAATCTATAAAAATATTTTGTGTTATTTATATAATTATTTAGATGATAGTTTTTGTTACTTTGTAAAAGCTGTTTTATTATTTTGAAGGGTTGTTTGTTGTCCAGCACCGCTTTTATAATAATCTAAAGCGTTTCTAGATAAAATTTTAGAGGCTTGGCTTTCAAAATCACTGACACACACCAAATTATCCATTTTGATTGTTACTTAACTCGATTCGTTAAGAAACTAAATAGGTTCTAAGTCTACTTAGTTGATAACATAGGTCAAACATGAATCATTTTACTTTTTTCTTGATAAATTTATTTGATATCCCTACCATGATACTTATAAAAGATCATGATACAAATTAAAATAATTTGCTTAAAATTTTCTCAATATTTTCTTCATCTAAATTCTCCAGTTCACAATATTCCCCATTTTTAATCTTTTTTAAAACGTCTTTACGTGTTTTTACATAATTTAATGAATTTTTTTGGTCATGTTTAACTTTAGTAGATACAATTTTTCTCAAAATTAAATCAATCGTATGAAATTTACTTTCATTTATATTGTGTTGTATTTTTGGGATACATTTTGTATTACACATAGGATTATTAAAAGATTTATCTATAACATCCTTTAAATCAGACAATTCTGTTGCTGTAAATTGAAAACTTTCAGGGATAAAATAAAAATCTTGGTGAGGTACTTCCATTTTATGATTCATTTCTTTAATAATCTCATCAGGAACTGGATTAGTTCGGACTTCATTCCTTTTTAAAGCTACATTTAAAGTTACTTCAAAGTATAGTTGCAGAAAAGAAATACTATGTCTTCTTGCTAATTGTAGGTATTCGTATCGCATACTTTTATAGTACATATTATCATCAATTAAAATTAAGGTTTTATTGCTTTGTAAGTTACTGATTAATTGATGAACATCATTTAAGATTTCTTTTCTCTTATCAGACGAATAATTACTTCCTATTATTTCATCATAGTTTATGTGTATAATTTCATAATCTAACCATATTTCCTTTAATTTCTTGCAAAATGTTGTTTTACCTGCTCCTGGTAAACCGATACAGACAATTAAACAATTTGTTTTATCCACACACATTCTGTTTATTTGTTATATTTAAAAAAATAATGTTAAATTTCAAAACATAACCTTATTTTTGATGACGAGAAATTGTATTTAAATGAACTGAAGTTAGATACCAACATTACCAAGTAATACCAACTTACACAAATATGAAATAACCAAATTAATTTGTATGTTTTTTCTCAAGAACGGTAGAATGCAAAGAAATTGTATATATAGGAGCAGTTGTAAACAATAAAACTTGAAGCCAACATAACACGCGGGTTGTTTACTAATACTAACAAACTTTGTCGAAACCGAGAAAGTGCACAGATCGGACCACCGTCCGATTATCACCGAGCATTCCCGAATGTTAAATATTACATTACAATACATAAATTATATACCGGGTAGTACTTAGTTGTAAGGGTGTAAGCTTGCTTAATCCGAAATGTCTGGCAGTATATTCCTGCCCCGATCCCTTGCGGCGTTTTTGATCCATCTGTGAACATGCAGATATCTCCCTGAACTAGAGAATTTTCGTTTTCGATTCAGGACAATCTGATATCGAGCATAAATCACTGGTAGTGATCCCTTCCCATCTGACCTGTAAATAGTAGTTTGAGCCACTTTCTGTATATACAAATGCAAAAGTGACAAGCCAAGCAGAACATTCATTGCTAAAGTTGGCGTTGTGCTTATCGTGCCAGAGATTGCCAATTCAGCTTCTCGTTGAATTCGTGAAAGTTTACTGATTACTGACAACTGTCGGGCTTTCCTATACCAGGCTGTGGCTCCGTATGTGATCATAGGTCTAACCACAGTCACATAGAGCCCGTACAGTCTTTCAGGGGTAAGTCCCAATTTTTTCCACAAAGACTACGACAAGTCCACAAGGATAATCTAGCTTTGTGTAAAACTTTCTGCAAATGTCAATTCCATGAGAGGGTATACCAAGGTTATACCAGAATACAAAAGACAAATCATGTTGTTCAAAACAAACATACTTATAAAATTAACCAATTCAATTCTGATAAATATGTCTTATAATATCTATGATTTTTTTGGCGAGAATGCATTCGACGATTTTATAGATCGGCATAATATCCAATTAATTAAATTATTCATAAGAAATTTTATTAATATTCGTTTATTTCATGAAAGCAAATTAATGCATCAAGCCCCTAGAATAAAGCATACACTAAATAAACAAATCCTATTTGCAATATCAATAAACGATTCCTTTTTGGTAGAAGCAGTCAAGGGCAGAAAAGGGAGGCAAGGAGAAGATTGAGATAGTGGCGAAGAAGAGAGGTTCTGGTGGACAGATATAAGGATACGTCTAACAAAGATATAAGGAGGCAAGAAGAAAGTACAAAGAAATATTTGGGAATCAGCAAGGATTAAGGAGATAAGATGTGAAAAGGATGTATGGAGCTATTTGCATAAGTTGAGTAACGGAAGAGAGGAGGTCAGTAACGAAATAGAAATGGCGGAATGGAGGAGTCACTTTATGAAATTGTTGAGAGAGGTAGAAGATAGGCAGGTGGTGAAGGAGGAGGAGAGGACTAAGGGGGTGAGGAAACTACGGAAGAAGAGTTAGGAACGGTGTTGCGAAGATAGAAGAAGGGAAGGGCACCGGGGGAGGATGAGGTACCGAACGAGGCATAGTTAGAGACGACGGGAGAGGTGAGAAGGAAGCTGTTAGAGGCGTTGAACAACGTGTGGGGGGGAGATGTTTCCGAATGGTGGGAGGATGGATATAATATGCACCTTGTACAACAAGGGAAGTTAGCGAGCAGTGGGTAGCTACAGGGAAATCAAACTACTCGACTCCTCCTACAAGATTTATGCGAAGGTATTGCTGGGAAGATTGGTGGAAGAGATTTAGATTGAGAAGGGGACAGGGGCGATTGACAACGTGTATATCTTAAAACATCTGGTGAATATAGCGTTGGATAAGAAGGGAGCGAAGTTGTATGCCCTCTTCATAAATTTGAGGGCGACATTCGATAAGGTGGACAGGGAGAAGTTGTGGGAGGAGATGGAGAGGAGGAGGGTCATGGAGCAGCTTAAAAAGAGGGTGAAAGAGATATACAGGGAAACGACGGCTAGAATTAGAGTAGGGAAACGACAACCCCAGCCTTTTTGCCTTGTATACGGCGGATTTGGAAAACAGACTGGAGAAGGAGCAAATAGGAGGAGTAGTGGTAGGGGGGAGAAAGGTTCACGTGGTGAAGGAAGCGGTGGAGATGAGAAGGATGGTGAGGCACTTGGAGAGGTATTTCAGGAGAAGGAAAGGGGTTGGAGGTGAATGTAGCAAAGGCAAAGTTAATGAAGTTCTGCAAGGTGAGAGAAAAAGGAGGGAAGAATGGAGATGGGAAGGGAGGGAGATTGAGGAGGTGAGAGAATTCACATACCTGGGCTATAGATTCAAAGGGCGAGTAATGTGATGGGGTGGATCTGGAGATGGGAATGGGGTGAAAGAGTGTTTGAGAGGGATATCAGAAAGAGAAAGATTATGTTTGATGGGTTGGCGAGGAGTGCAATGATATACGGGGCGGTGGTTTGGGGATGGAAGAAGCAGGATATTCTTGAGGACGTACGGAATCGGTACCGGAGGCGGGTTCTGGACATGGCGAGGGTAACACCGGGGTATATTGTGAGGGAAGAAGGGCGGCCAGAAGAGCAATTAAATATGAAGAAAGGATAAATTAGACCATACTACGGGATCTGGGGGAAGTGTTGGAAGGAAGTTATGGAGGAGAAGATTAGATATGGTAAAGGACGATGCTGGGCGACCTCGATCTGTGAGTACTCCTGCAGTAGAATAGGGTGTTTTGAGAAGGGTTGAAGAAAATCCAGGTACGAGTGTAAGAAGGATCTCTGCTGCAGTAAACATTAATGCCTCTCTAGTTTGGAAAATTTTACGTCAGCAACAATTTTATCCTTACCATGTTCAACGAGTACAAGTACTTGTCGCTCCTGAGTACGTTTCGAGAAGAGCATTTGGTGAAGTGCTAGTGTTTTATTCACTGACAAAGCTGCTTTTACAAAAGACGGAATTTTTTCATAACAATCACGTTTAGGTGGATGAAAATCCTCACGCTATTGTAAAATCAAGAAGCCAGTATAGTTTTTTGTAAATGTTTGGCTTGGTATACTTGGTGACCGATTGATAGGACCAACGATTCTTCTCAATCGCTTAACTGGTGCAACTTATTTGGACTTTCTGCTAAACACTTTGCCGATATTATTCGAAGATGTACCTCTGCAGGATAGGCTACAAATATTCAGGTTCATGCATGATGGCGCGCCTGCACATTTTGCGATCATTGTTCGTAATTTTCTTAATACTGAATTTTATAGTAGATTGATAGGAAGAGGAGGTTCAATAGTTTGGCCACCTAGATCAACTGATTTAAATCTTCTAGACTTTTTTGCATGGGGTTACTTAAAATCATTAGTGTATTCAGCACATGTTAATAACTTGGAGGATTTCCAGCAAAGAATGCAAAATGCATGTGAGACTCTTCGCCAATCTCCAGGAGTCTTCGAAAGAGTACGCGATTCTTTTGTACGAAGATCTCAAGCATCTCTTCAAATGGAGGGAGGTCATGTAGAGCATTTGCTTTAAGCATTTTGTGTTCAGTTTTTATGTTCTGTTTGTATTTTCCCCAATGAAATAAACATTTGAAGACCAAGACGTTTCATTCACTAATA
>NW_019282023.1:4794-92591 GCF_000648695.1 Onthophagus taurus | reverse complement strand
AAAAATTGATTACTTTTGGTGTTAAAATCGATCATAACTCAAGAATGAAAGGTGATGGAGAAAAGATGGAGAAAACCTTGTCGTCAAATAACTTTATAACCTATTTGTCAAGTTTGACTTACAATTTCATAGCCGACTACTAAATTTTCTCTTATTTTAAGTAACATTACGAAATACGTGTCTTTAGTTATTTAAGTTTTTTGTGAAAACGACAAAGTTTTTTAAAAAATAATCTTTAAAATCTTTAAGCTTCAATTTAACATACATATCATAAAATACATATCATCCTTATCATTAAAAACACGGCACATATGATTTTTTGAAAATTTCGTATACTATGGATTTATAATTTAACAACTTCCTCTTTAATACCATTTTCATGGAAATTTCAATAATATTATCATTTAGTTTTCATATCACATTATAAACTAGAATCTTTAAGCTTCAATTTAACATACATTTCATATCATTATCATTAAAAACACAGCAGATATGATTTTTTGAAAATATCATATTATTTTTAAATTATAATTTGACAATTTCCTCTTTAATGATTTTTTCGTGGACATTTCAATAATATTATCATACAGGGTGATTCAAAAAACCGCTGACAGACTTCTAGGGCAGGTAATACAACAAAAATTAAGATGAAAAGTTTTAATATACATGGGGTCGCAAACGAGATATAGCGGGTCAAAGTTTCTTTAAAATTAATAATTTTTTTAATATTTTCAACGCCACTGCTAATTTTGTCAAATGGGCAGTATTTTCGTGTAAAGTGATCAATTATCTATCAATTGGTCTCTTACAAAACTTTGATTAAAGGAACAGTTTTTGATTGAATTAACAAATTTTCTACAAACGAGTTTTTTCTTAAAAACTACTGCTTTGATCAAAGTTTTATAAGAGACCAATTGATAGATAATTGATCACTTACACGAAAATACTGCCTGTTTAACAAAATTAGCAGTGGCGTTGAAAATATTTTTAAAAAGGGGCTTTTTATAGCAGATAATGTTTATTTTTAAAGAAACTTTGACCCGCTATATCTCATTAAGGAGGCATTTAAGACCCTATGTATATTAAGACTTTTCATCTTAATTTTTGTTGTATTACCTGCCCTAGAAGTCTGTCAGCGGTTTTTTGAATCACCCTGTATAGTTTTTATATCACATTATAAACTAGAATCTTTAAGAATCAATTTAACATACATATCATATTACATTATCATTAAAAACAAGGTAGATATGATTTCTTAAAATTTTTCTATTATTTTTGTTTTTTATAATTTTACAATTTCCTCTTTAATAATTTATTCCTGGAAATTTCAATAATATTGTCATATAGTTTTTATATCACCTCATAAATTAGAATCTCGACGCTTCAATTTAACATACATTTCATATCATTATCATTAAAAACGCGGCAGATATGATTTTTTGAAAATTTCGTATTATTTTCGATGTATAATTTTACAATTTCTTCTTTAATAATTTTTTCGTGGAAATTTCAATGATATTATCATATAGTTTTTATATCATATGATAAACTAAAATCTTGACGCTTCAATTTAACATATATATCATATCATTATCATTAAAAAAACGGCAGATATGATTTTTTGAAAATGTATTATTTTTGATATATAATTTTACAATTTCTTCTTTAATAATTTTTTCGTGGAAATTTCAATGATATTATCATATAGTTTTTATATCATTTCATAACCTAGAATCTTAACGCTTCAATTTAACATACATATTATATCATTATCATTAAAAACACGGCAGATATGATTTTTTGAAAATTTCGTATTATTTTTGATATATAATTTTACAATTTCCTCTTTAATAATTTATTCTTGGAAATTTCAATAATATTATCATATAGTTTTTATATCACATCATAAACTAGAATCTTGACGCTTCAATTTAACATACATACCATATCATTATCATTAAAAACACGGTAGATATGATGTTTTGAAAATTTCGTATTATATCTTATTTATAATTTGACAATTTACTATTTAATAACTTTTCCTTGGAAATTTCAATAATATTATCATATAGTTTTTATATCACATTATAAACTAGAACATTTAAGCTTCAATTTAACATACATATCATATCATTATCATTAAAAACACGGCAGATAGGATTTTTTGAAAATTTCGTATTATTTTGGATTTATAATTTGAATATTTCTTCTTTAATAATTTCTCCGTGGAAATTACAATAATATTATCATATAGTTTTTATATCACATTATAAACTAGAATCTTTAAGCTTCAATTTAACATACTTATCATATTATTACCATTAAAAACATGGCGGATATGATTTTTTGAAAATTTCGTATTATTTTTGATTTATAATTTGCAATTTCCTCTTTAATAATTTCTTCGTGTAAATATTAATAATATTATCATATAGTTTTTATATCATATTAAAAACTAGAATCTTTAAGCTTCAATTTAACATACATATCATATCAATATCATTAAAAACACGACAGATGTGATTTTTTCAACATTAAATATTATTTTTGATTTATAATTTGACAATTTCTTCTTTAATAATTTTTTTCAGCAAATTTCAATAACATTATCTTGTAGTTTTTATATCACATCATAAACTAAAATCTTTAAGCTTTAATTTAATATACATATCAAATCGTTATCATTAAAAACACGGCAGATATGATTTTTTGAAAATTCCGTATTATTTTTGATTTACAATTTGTTAATTTCCTCTTTAATAATTTCTTCGTGGAAATATTAATAATATTATCATATAATTTTTATATCATATTATAAACTAGAATCTTTAAGCTTCAATTTAACATACATATCATATCATTATCATTAAAAACATGGCAGATATGATTTTTTGAAAATTTCTTATTATTTTTGATATATAATTTTACAATTTCCTCTTTAATAATTTTTTCGTGGAAATTTCAATAATATTATCATATAGTTTGTATATCATATCACAAACTAGAATCTTGACGCTTCAATTTAACACACATATCATATCATTATCATTAAAAACACGGCAGCTATGATTTTTTGAAAATTTCGTATTATTTGTGATATATAATTTTACAATTTCAATAAGAAATTTCAATAATATTATCATATTGCTTTTATATCACATTATAAACCAGAATCTTTAAGCTTCAATTTAACATACACATCATATCATTATCATTAAAAACACGTCAGATATGATTTTGTTTATAATTTCGTATTATTTTTGATTTATAATTTGACAATAATTTCATCCTTAATAATTTTTTCGTGGAAATTTCAATGATATTTTCATAGAGTTATATATCACATTATAAACTAGAATCTTTAAGCTTCAATTTAACGTACATACCATATCATTACCATTAAAAACACGGCAGATATGATTTTTTGAAAATTTCAAAGAACGTTAATTTTATTAACTTACAAAAGTCTTAATTGTTGCTCAACGTCTTTATCTTTAGGATTTTGATTCTTAAAAAATTCCGGGCAGTGCAAACGAATCGTAAAGTAATTTTCTATGCACGTTTTTGTTGCTTCAATTTTGTAATAACAGCTGTGCAAAAAGAATAAAAGAGAAACTTCTAAAATGATATAAAAAATTAAAGATTAAAGAAAATAACAATAATTAATAAATTACCTGTTATTTTAGGTAAATGTTGTTCTTTATCCATCCATTCTTGCAAAATCTTAACATCATCCCGTTTTAAATTCGAATCTCTTCCATATAATTCCTCTGCGGTTACAAAACCCATCGCAAACAATGAAACCTTGAAAGAATTACCTTAGAATGTTGTTTCTACTTTTATATTTCATTTGCAACTGTGTCATAAAATCTGTTATAAACACATTTATTGGAATTAATTGGAAGTTATTTTGAAAATTGTTCGATTTTAACGATGTTTTTTTTAGAATAAGTGTTGTTAAGTTAACTATGAATTGATTTATGATTCAATTTTGAGATGTGACGTTCTTTCTGCGAAAACTTATTACGGTAATTAAATAGAAATTGAGTTGCTTTATAATTTGTAACCTTGCAACAGAAAAGTATACGCTAAAAAAGTTGGCCTTCATTTTATGTAGATACGTTTATAATGGATGTTTTTTATTTGAGGTTTATGATTTTAAAACAATTTCAAGCATTAAATAATATTTTAAACAACTAAAAATAGACTATAAATGTTAGGCATCTTAGGAGCTCAGAAATATCGTAATTTTCAGTTTATAAATTGAATGATGAGTTGTTGATAGAATTTGGTTGGCAGTATTTTGGCAAATTATTAGAAAATGTAAACTTAAACGCCTCAATTGTTGTTACCAGAAGACGAAATACTGGTGGCAGAAGATTAGATACTACTGGCAGAAGACTAAGTATTGCTAATGGAAAATTAGATGTTGCTAATAGAACATAGCCTTGTTACAGAAGACTACACACTACTACTAAAAAACGAAATACTGTCAGCAGAAGACATAATTTTAATGTCAAAAGACCAAATTCTGTTGTCAGAAGACTAGATACTGCTGAAAAAGACAAGACATTGCTGGCAGAAGACTAAGTATTGCTAGTGAAAGACTAGATATTACAAATGAAGCACACCCTTCTTACAGAAGACTACACACTACTACTAGAAAACCAAATACTGTTGGTAGAAGACTTAATTTTACTGTCAGAAGACCAAATTCTGTTATCAGAAGACTAGATATTACCAATTGTGTAAATCCTTTTCATAGAACACAACACAGTCTCACCAGAAGACGAAATATAGTTGGTAGAAAACGAGATATTGCTGAAAAAGACTATATATTGCTGGAAAAAGACTATGTATTGCTAGTCAAAGATTAGACATTGCAAATGAAGCACATCCTTCTTCACACTACTACTAGAAGATGAAATACTGTTGGTAGAAGACTAGATATTGCTGAAAAAACTAAATATTGCTGGAGGAAGACTAAGTATTGCTAGGAAAGACTAAATATTGCAAATGAAGCACATCCTTCTTACAGAATTTAGATAGACATATTTTTAATATACATTCTTAACCGGAAGTTGATCATAACTTCATTAATATTAAAGATAAATATGTGGTGTTTGTACTCATTTTAAAGGATTTTTAATGAATATTACAAATATGTCAAAATTGAGGTTGACATTTTAAACCTGAAGTTAGTTATCATATAATAGAAGTTTTATAACTGAAGTTAATCTAGTGTTAGTCACTTTTCCGCACTTTCTTTTTATTTTTAACCTGTTTTCTGGGTCATTTCACCTTGATTAAAAAACAATCATAGATTTCATTTTATCACTTTTTAAACTTTAATTTTGCAAATTAGTAACAATAATCTGATTTCGACTTTGATATGTGATCTTTTTTAACAAAAGAAAAAGAAACATTAAGAAACTTGTTTGTAAAATGGATATGATGAGAGTTATTAATCTATTTGTAGAGTGTCTGAAGATGGTCAAGGGTCGAAACTAGTGTTGGAACAGATAGTGATTTTACTTCGGCCGAATATCCAATTTCTGGTGCATTTCTGAAGTGATACCCTATATTGCCACATTATTGCGATATTTGAATAAAAATGAAATTAATACGAAAACTGATAAGATACATATCTTATTTAGATCCAAGATACAAAATGAACTTTTTTTATGCTGATTTATCTAACGAAGCAACTCTAAAAAGAGGATACTTTAATTAATAATTGGCGATATTTCCACAAGGACCCTTCAAGAAATTAATTTTATAGCGAATTTTGAAAATTATCGATGAAAATTGCAACATCGAAAATATTATCAAAACTTCAAATATTGTTTTCTCAAAAACTAAAAGTTATTTTTCAAAANTTACAAATATGTCAAAATTGAGGTTGACATTTTAAACCTGAAGTTAGTTATTATATAATAGAAGTTTTATAACTGAAGTTAATCTAGTGTTAGTCACTTTTCCGCACTTTCTTTTTATTTTTAACCTGTTTTCTGGGTGATTTCACCTTGATTAAAAAAAAAATCATAGATTTTTAAGTCGATTTTAAACTTGTAACACTTCGTCCTTAATTTCATTTTACAACATTTTAAACTTTAATTTTATAAATTAGTAACAATAATCTGATTTCGACTTTGATATGTGATCTTTTTTAACAAAAGATGAGAGTTATTAATCTATTTGTAGAGTGTCTGAAGATGCCTAAGGGTCGAAACTAGTGATGGAACGGATTGTGATTTTGCGAAAAGCCGGATACCGGATATTCGGCATCCCCTTCGGCCGAATATCCAATTTCTGGTGCATTTCTGAAATGATACCCTATATTGCCACATTATTGCGATATTTGAATAAAAATGAAATTAATACGAAAACTGATAAGATATGTAATCTTATTTAGATCCAAGATACAAAATGAACTTTTTTGATGCTGATTTATCTAACGAAGCAACTCTAAAAAGAGGATACTTTAATTAATAATTGGTGATATTTCCACAGGATCCTTCAAGAAATTAATTTTATAGTGAATTTTGAAAATTACAACATCGAAAATGTCATCAAAACTTTAAATATTGTTTTCTCAAAAACTAAAAGTTGTGTTTCAAAACGTGTTGNTAAAAAGAGGATACTTTAATTAATAATTGGTGATATTTCCACAGGATCCTTCAAGAAATTAATTTTATAGTGAATTTTGAAAATTACAACATCGAAAATGTCATCAAAACTTTAAATATTGTTTTCTCAAAAACTAAAAGTTGTGTTTCAAAACGTGTTGGTTCATTGGAAAGAGGACACTTTTATTAAGATTTTGGGAAATTTTCATAATCATATTCCAAGAGCTGGATTTTATACGAATTTTTAAAGCTTAATCGGCGAAAATTGTAAAATTCGAAAAAATTATCGATCATTTCAAAAATTTATTTCTAAAGAACTGAAAGTGTTTTTTCAAAACGGCTTGTTGCATTAAAGAGAGGATACTTTAATTAATAATTGGTGATATTTCCACAAGGATCCTTCAAGAAATTAATTTTATAGCGAATTTTGAAAATTATCGATGAAAATTGCAACACCGAAAATTTTATCAAAACTTCAAATATTGTTTTCTCAAAAACTAAAAGTTATTTTTCAAAACGGGTTGGTTCATTGGAAAGAGGACACTTTTATTAACACTTTGGGAAATTTTCATACTCATATTCCAAGAAATGGATTTTATACGAATTTTTAAAACTTAATCGGCGAAAATTGCAAAATTCGAAAAAATTGTCGATCATTTCAAAAATTTATTTCTCAAGAACTAAAAGTGATTTTTCAAAACGGCTTTTTGCATTAAAAAGAGGATACTTTAATTAATAATTGGTGATATTTCCACAAGGATCCTTCAAGAAATTAATTTTATAGCGAATTTTGAAATTTATCGATGAAAATTGCAACATCGAAGATTTTATCAAAACTTCAAATATTGTTTTCTCAAAAACTAAAAGTTATTTTTCAAAATGTGTTGGTTCATTGAAAAGAGGATACTTTTATTAAGATTTTGGGAAATGTTCATACTCATATTCCAAGAAATCGATTTTATACGAATTTTTAAAACTTAATAGGCGAAAACTGTAAAATTCGAAAAAATTTTCGATCATTTCAAAAATTTATTTCTCAAGAACTAAAAATGATTTTTCAAAACGGCTTGTTGCATTAAAAAGAGGATACTTTAATTAATAATTGGTGATATTTCCACAAGGATCCTTCAAGAAATTAATTTTATAGCGAATTTTGAAAATTATCGATGAAAATTGCAACATCGAAAATTTTATCAAAACTTCAAATATTGTTTTCTCAAAAACTAAAAGTTATTTTTCAAAACGGGTTGGTTCATTGGAAAGAGGACACTTTTATTAACACTTTGGGAAATTTTCATACTCATATTCCAAGAAATGGATTTTATACGAATTTTTAAAGCTTAATCGGCGAAAATTGTAAAATTCGAAAAAATTATCGATCATTTCAAAAATTTATTTCTAAAGAACTGAAAGTGTTTTTTCAAAACGGCTTGTTGCATTAAAGAGAGGATACTTTAATTAATAATTGGTGATATTTCCACAAGGATCCTTCAAGAAATTAATTTTATAGCGAATTTTGAAAATTATCGATGAAAATTGCAATATCGAAAAAGTTATCAAAACTTCAAACATTGTTTTCTCAAAAACTAAAAGTTGTGTTTCAAAACGTGTTAGTTCATTGAAAAGAGGACACTTTTATTAACATTTTGGGAAATTTTCATACTCATATTCCAAGAACTGGATTTTGTACGAATTTTTAATACTTAATCGGAGAAAATTGTAAATTACGAAAAAATTATCGATCATTTAAAAAATTTATTTGTAAAGAACTGAAAGTGATTTTTCAAAACGGCTTGTTGCATTAAAAAGAGGATACTTTAATTAATAATTGGTGATATTTCCAGAAGGATAGTTCAAGAAATGAATTTTATAGCGAATTTTCAAAACTATCGATGAAAATTGCAACATCGAAGATTTTATCAAAACTTCAAATATTGTTTTCTCAAGAACTAAAAGTTATTTTTCAAAACGTGTTGGTACATTGGAAAGAGGACACTTTTATTAACATTTTGGGAAATGTTCATACTCATATTCCAAGAAATCGATTTTATACGAATTTTTAAAACTTAATAGGCGAAAACTGTAAAATTCGAAAAAATTGTCGATTATTTCAAAAATTTATTTCTCCAGAACTAAAAGTGATTTTTCAAAATGGCTTGTTGCATTAAAAAGAGGATACTTTAATTAATAATTGGTGATATTTCCACAAGGATCCTTCAAGAAATTAATTTTATAGCGAATTTTGAAAATTATCGATGAAAATTGCAACATCGAAAATTTTATCAAAACTTCAAATATTGTTTTCTCAAAAACTAAAAGTTATTTTTCAAAACGGGTTGGTTCATTGGAAAGAGGACACTTTTATTAACACTTTGGGAAATTTTCATACTCATATTCCAAGAAATGGATTTTATACGAATTTTTAAAACTTAATCGGCGAAAATTGCAAAATTCGAAAAAATTGTCGATTATTTCAAAAATTTATTTCTCAAGAACTAAAAGTGATTTTACAAAACGGCTTGTTGCATTAAAAAGAGGATACTTTAATTAATAATTGGTGATATTTCCACAAGGATTCTTCAAGAAATTAATTTTATAACGAATTTGGAAAATTGCAACATCGAATATTTTATCAAAACTTTAAATATTGTTTTTTCAAAAACTAAAAGTTATTTTTCAAAACGGGTTGGTTCATTGGAAAGAGGACACTTTTATTAACATTTTGGGATATTTTCATACTCATATTACAAGAAATCGATTTTATACGAATTTTTAAAACTTTATCGGCGAAAACTGTAAAATTCGAAAAAATTTACGATTGTTTCAAAAATTTATTTCTCATGAACTAAAAGTGATTTTTCAAAACGGCTTGTTGCATTAAAAAGAGGATACTTTAATTAATAATTGGTGATATTTCCACAAGGATTCTTCAAGAAATGAATTTTATAGCGAATTTTGAAAATTATCGATGAAAATTGCAACATCGAAAATGTTACCAAAACTTCAAGTATTGTTTTCTCAAAAACTAAAAGTTATTTTTCAAAACATGTTGGTTCATTGCAAAGAGGACACTTTTATTAACATTTTGGGAAATTTCTATACTCATATTCCAAAAACTTGATTTTATACGAATTTTTAAAACTTAGTCGGCGAAAATTGTAAAATTCGAAAAAATTATCGATTATTTCAAAAATTTATTTCTAAAGAAATGAAAGTCATTTTTCAAAACGGCTTGTTGCATTAAAAAGAGGATACTTTAATTAATAATTGGTGATATTTCCACAAGGATCCTTCAAGAAATTAATTTTATAGCGAATTTTGAAAGTTATCGATGAAAATTGCAACATGGAATATTTTATCAAAACTTCAAATGTTGTTTTTTCAAAAACTAAAAGTTATTTTTCAAAACGTGTTGGTTCATTGGAAAGAGGACACTTTTATTAACATTTTGGGAAATTTTTATACTCATATTCCAAGAAATCGATTTTATACGAATTTTTAAAACTTAATAGGCGAAAACTGTAATATTCGAAAAAATTGTCGATTATTTCAAAAATTTATTTCTCCAGAACTAGAAGTGATTTTTCAAAACGGCTTGTTGCATTAAAAAGAGAATACTTTAATTGATAATTGGTGATATTTCCACAAGAATCCTCCAAGAAATGAATTTTATGGCGAATTTTGAAAATTACAACATCGAAAATGTCATCAAAACTTTAAATATTGTTTTCTCAAAAACTAAAAGTTATTTTTCAAAACGTGTTGGTTCATTGGAAAGAGGACACTTTTGTTAAGTTTTTGGGAAATTTTCATATCCATATTCCAAGAGCTGGATTTTATACGAATTTTTATAACTTAATCGGCGAAAATTGCAAAATTTGAAAAAATTGTCGATCATTTCAAAAATTTATATCTCAAAAACTAAAAGCGATCTTTCAAAACGGCTTGTTACATTAAAAAGAGGACACTTTAATTAATAATTGGTGATGTTTCCACAAGAATCCTTCATGAAATTAATTTTATAGCGAATTTTGAAAATTATTGATGAAAATTGCAACATCGAAAATGTCATCAAAACTTTAAATGTTGTTTTCTCAAAAACTAAAAGTTGTGTTTCAAAACGTGTTGGTTTATTGGAAAGAGGACACTTTTATTAACATTTGGGGAAATTTTCATACTCATATTCCAAGAACTGGATTTTATACGAATTTTTAAAACTTAATCGGCGAAAACTGTAAAATTCAAAAAATTATCGATTATTTCAAAAATTTATTTCAAAAGAACTAAAAGTGATTTTTCAAAACGGCTTATTGCATTAAAAAGAGGATACTTTAATTAATAATTGGTGATATTTCCACAAGAATTCTTCAAGAAATTAATTTTATAGCGAGTTTTGAAAACTATCGATGAAAATTGCAACATCGAAAGTGTCATCAAAACTGTAAATATTGTTTTCTCAAAAACTAAAAGTTATTTTTCAAAACGTGTTGGTTCATTGGAAAGAGGACACTTTTATTAACATTTTGGGAAATTTTCATACTCATATTCCAAGAAATCGATTTTATACGAATTTTTAAAACTTTATCGGCGAAAACTGTAAAATTCGAAAAAATTTACGATTGTTTCAAAAACTTATTTCTCATGAACTAAAAGTGATTTTTCAAAACGGCTTTTTGCATTAAAAAGAGGATACTTTAATTAATAATTGGTGATATTTCCACAAGTATCCTTCAAGAAATGAATATTATAGAGAATTTTGAAAATTATCGATGAAAATTGCAACATCGAAAATGTCATCAAAACTTCAAATATTGTTTTTTCAAAAACTAAAAGTTATTTTTCAAAACATGTTAGTTCATTGGAAAGAGGACACTTTTATTAACATTTTGGGAAATTTTCATAATCATATTCCAAGAAATCGATTTTATACGAATTTTTAAAACTTAATAGGCGAAAACTGTAAAATTCGAAAAAATTGTCGATTATTTCAAAAATTTATTTCTCCAGAACTAAAAGTGATTTTTCAAAACGGCTTGTTGCATTAAAAAGAGGATACTTTAATTAATAATTGGTGATATTTCCACAAGGATTCTTCAAGAAATTAATTTTATAGCGAATTTTGATAATTATCGATGAAAATTGCAACATCGAAAATGTCATCAAAACTTTAAATATTGTTTTCTCAAAAACTAAAAGTTGTGTTTCAAAACGTTTTGGTTCATTGGAAAGAGGACACTTTTATTAACATTTTGGGAAATGTTCATACTCATATTCCAAGAACTGGATTTTATACGAATTTTTAAAACTTAATAGGCGAAAACTGTAAAATTCGAAAAAATTGTCGATCATTTCAAAAATTTATTTTTCAAGAACTAAAAGTGGATAAAAGTGGATAAAAAGAGGATACTTTAATTAATAATTGGTGATATTTCCACAAGAATCCTTCAAGAAATTAATTTTATAGCGAATTTTGAAAATTATCGATGAAAATTGCAACATCGAAAATGTCATCAAAACTTCAAATATTGTTTTCTCAAAAACTAAAAGTTGTGTTTCAAAACGTGTTAGTTCATTGGAAAGAGGACACTTTTATTAACATTTTGGGAAATGTTCATACTCATATTCCAAGAAATCGATTTTATACGAATTTTTAAACTTAATAGGCGAAAACTAAAATTCGAAAAAATTGTCGATTATTTCAAAAATTTATTTCTCCAGAACTAAAAGTGATTTTTCAAAACGGCTTGTTGCATTAAAAAGAGGATACTTTAATTAATAAATGGTGATATTTCCAGAAGGATCCTTCAAGAAATTAATTTTATAGCGAATTTTGAAAATTATCGATGAAAATTGCAACATCGAAAAAGTTATCAAAACTTCAAGTATTGTTTTCTCAAAAACTAAAAGTTATTTTTCAAAACGTGTTGGTTCATTGGAAAGAGGACACTTTTATTAACATTTTGGGAAATTTTCATACTCATATTCCAAGAAATGGATTTTATACGAATTTTTAAAACTTAATCGGCGAAAATTGCAAAATTCGAAAAAATTGTCGATTATTTCAAAAATTTATTTCTCAAGAACTAAAAGTGATTTTTCAAAACGGCTTTTTGCATTAAAAAGAGGATACTTTAATTAATAATTGGTGATATTTCCACGAGGATCCTTCAAGAAATTAATTTTATTGCGAATTTTGAAAATTATCGATGAAAATTGCAACATCGAAAATGTCATCAAAACTTTAAATATTGTTTTCTCAAAAACTAAAGTTATTTTTCAAAACGTGTTGGTTCATTGAAAAGAGGACACTTTTATTAAGATTTTGGGAAATTTTCATATTCATATTCCAAGAGCTGAATTTTATACGAATTTTTAATACTTAATCGGAGAAAGTTGCAAAATGTCATCAAAACTTCAAATATTGTTTTCTCAAAAACTAAAAGTTATTTTTCAAAATGTGTTGGTTCATTGGAAAGAGGACACTTTTATTAACATTTTGGGATATTTTCATACTCATATTCCAAGAAANTTTAGGAAATTTTCATACTCATATTCTAAGAAATCGATTTTATACGAATTTTTAAAACTTTATCGGCGAAAATTGTAAATTTCGAAAAAATTTACGATTGTTTCAAAAATTTATTTCTCATTAACTAAAAGTGATTTTTCAAAACGGCTTATTGCATTAAAAAGAGGACACTTTAATTAATAATTGGTGATATTTCCACAAGAATCCTTCATGAAATTAATTTTATAGCGAATTTTGAAAATTGCAACATTGAAAATGTTATCAAAACTTCAAGTATTGTTTTCTCAAAAACTAAAAGTAATTGTTCAAAACGTGTTGGTTCATTGGAAAGAGGACACTTTTATTAACATTTTGGGAAATGTTCATACTTATATTCCAAGAAATCGATTTTATACGAATTTTTAAAACTTAATCGGCGAAAATTGCAAAATTCGAAAAAATTGTCGATTATTTCAAAAATTTATTTCTCAAGAACTAAAAGTGATTTTTCAAAACGGCTTTTTGCATTAAAAAGAGGATACTTTAATTAATAATTGGTGATATTTCCACAAGGATCCTTCAAGAAATTAATTTTATAGCGAATTTTGAAAATTATCGATGAAAATTGCAACATCGAAAATTTTATCAAAACTTCAAATATTGTTTTCTCAAAAACTAAAAGTTATTTTTCAAAACGTGTTGGTTCATTGGAAAGAGGACACTTTTATTAACATTTTGGGAAATTTTCATACTCATACTCCAAGAGCTGGATTTTATACGAATTTTTAATATTTAATTGGAGAAAATTGCAAAATTTGAAAAAATTGTCGATCATTCCAAAAATTTATTTCTCAAGAACTAAAAGTGATTTTTCAAAACGGCTTGTTGCATTAAAAAGAGGATACTTTAATTAATAATTGGTGGAATTTTAAAAATTATCGATGAAAATTGCAACATGGAAAATCTGTCTATTCTGATCTATTCTGCAAAGTCATATTTTTAGAGAGATTAGAGAAATCTCGTTCGGTCCAATTAAAAATTTAAATTTTTTTAATCAATTAATTCCAATTAATCACGAACATTATCGTTTCTTTTTAAAACATTCCGCGAATATTTTAATCGCTACACTGCGTTAATTTAGCAAACTAAATCAGTCTTCTTCAACCNTTTTATCAAAACTTCAAATATTGTTTTCTCAAAAACTAAAAGTTATTTTTCAAAACGTGTTGGTTCATTGGAAAGAGGACACTTTTATTAACATTTTGGGAAATTTTTATACTCATATTCCAAAAACTTGATTTTATACGAATTTTTAAAACTTAATCGGCGAAAATTACAAAATTTGAAAGAATTGTCGATCGAAAAAGAGGATACTTTAATTAATAATTTGTGGAATTTTAAAAATTATCGATGAAAATTGCAACATGGAAAATCTGTCTATTCTGATCTATTCTGAAAAGTCATATTTTTAGAGAGATGAAAACGAAAATCTCGTTGGGTCCAATTATCTTAACGACAACTTATTTCATTTTAAATTTTTTTAATCAATTAATTCCAATTAATCACGAACATTATCGTTTCTTTTTAAAACATTCCGCGAATATTTTAATCGCTACACTGCGTTAATTTAGCAATTTAAATCAGTCTTCTTCAACCAAGTCCTAGTGAAATGTATAAATTAATATTACTTAGTACCATTACATTATTCCCCCATCTAATTAATAGTGTAAGTTGTAATAAACGCTACGCAATTAAAACGGAAGGATGCACAATACCCGATTTCGAACCGTTCAACTCCCAAGTAAATCAATATCTTCAAGAAAACGTTAATATCTCAATATGTAATGAAGGACGCCCAGCTTTAATCGGCTCCGATTTCGACTCGATTTTTTTAATAAACAATTCAATACAATTTTATGACGTAGTTGTAATGGATGATTTGATTTGTGGGTACACCTCATTTTGGAGAATCCCCCCAAAATTTGATGGAGATGTTGATAAAAATTTCGAATATTCATCGACGATTTATTTTTACCCGGATACACCTCGAGTTGTAATAGAAGACGAATTTATTATGGTGGAATGTTTTTATAAAACGAAACTGATTTATACCGATTTTTTCGCTTTCGTACCAGTGAAGAGTTCGTATTCAATTCGGGGTGATAATTTTAACGTGTTATTAATGGGGTTTGATGGAACATCGCGATTAAATTTTTACCGCCATTGGCCGAATACGAAACGAGTCCTCGATCGACTTGGAGCCGAAGAATTATTTGGATACAACAAAGTTGCAGATGCCAGTTTTGCCAATCAAATGCCGCTTTTAGCTGGGGTATCAATGGAGGAATTAAATCAATTATGTTGGGGGAATTACACGAGTTATTTCGATGATTGCTCGTTTATTTGGGATGTTTTTAAAACGAATGGGTTCGTTACTGCTTACGCTGATGATACATTTGCTCACGGACTTTTCCACGGTGGAGATTGGGTGGGATTCCGAAATGAGCATAAAACCGATTATTTGTTTGATTATTTTATGGCGGAGGCTGAGTCGAAAATCGGGAATAAAAAGTTTGGGTATTTTTACGATTGCCTCGGGGCGAGAAAAACTTACAAAGTCTTCTTAAATTACGTTGAAAAGTTCCTCGAGAGAATGAATCGGCACAAATTAAAATTTTTCGCAAACTTTTTCGAAACGATTATGTCCCACGACAGCATTTTCAAACCAAAAATTTCAGATCCAACAATCTCCGATTTCTTCAACAGCGAATTAATGAAGAAAACTCTTCAAGATACGATCTTAATCGTTTATAGCGACCACGGGGCGCGATTTGGCCCATTTCGCTCTTTTTCATTCCAAGGATTAATCGAAGATATGTTACCCTACATCTCCTTTTATTTCCCACCATCATTCAAGAAGCGCCACAAAAAATTTTACGAAAACTTTAAAATTAATCGACACAGATTAACAACGCCCTACAACATCCACGAAACCTTACTAAATTTACTCCATCTTAACGATAATAACATTAAATCGAAACATTACAGTTTATTTCAAGAAATCCCTGAAAATCGAACTTGCGATGACGCTAAAATTCCTCTAGAATATTGCGCGTGTGGATATAAAGATCGCACAATTTCAACGTTTGATTCGTACAAATCTGCGTTATTAATTGTATCGACCATCAATAAAATAACACCACGGGATAAATGCGAAAAATTACACTTAAACAAATTATTGCATTCGCGAATAAAAATTGTGGGTGCGAATTTGCATTATACGGTGACTTTGGAAAGTTTACCCAACGAAGGGATATTTCAGGGTACCGTGAAATTGTCGAAAGAAGGTACGAAAACGATGTCTTTTGCGTTGGTGGGGCAAATTACGCGCTTAAATCGGTATGGGGAACAAAGTTTGTGTGTGAAAAATGATATTAAATTGAAATTGTATTGTTATTGTAAAAAAAATTTTAATTAAACTTTAAAAAATTATTTATATATTGAATTAAACCTAAAAGTTCCCTCTTTAAAATGATGTATCACTCATTAGATTTTATAAAAAGTTCTTGGAGATGTAACTTAAAAGTTGAGAGCTTAAAATTTGACGTTACTAATAAATTTGTGAAAATTGATGTAATAAGATATTAGAAAGATCAATTTTACAAGCTGCGGAGAAAAAGGCATGATTATATGTGGTTTTATGGCCTCGATTTAAACCCGCCAGTGTCACTTCTGGTTATTCTCGAGGTCCGATGAGTAAACATACTGTAAGGTTATATTGATACTGTATAAGGTTATCCAACTCCCTATGAACGGTCTTCTAGTGAGACTGTGTGGTATTCTATGAGAACGATTTGCACCATTGGTAATATCTACTCTTCTGACAACAGAATTTGGTCTTCTGACAGTAAGATTATGTCTTCTGCTAACAGTAATTCGTTTTTTAGTACTAGTGTGTAGTCTTCTGTAAGAAGGATGTGCTTGATTTGCAATATCTAGTCTTTCACTAGCAATACTTAGTCTTCTGCCAGCAATATCTAGTCTTCTACCAACAGTATTTCGCCATCTGGTGAGACTGAGCTGTGTTCTATAAGAAGGATTTGCACCATTGGTAATATCTAGTGTTCTGACAACAAAATTTGTCCTCCTGACATTAAAATTAAATCTTCTGTTAACAGTATTCGGTTTTGTAGTACTAGTGTGTAGTCTTCTATAAGAAAGATGTGCTCTATTAGCAATAGCTAGTATTTCACTAGCCAATACATAGTCTTCTGCAAGCAATAACTAGTCTTTTTCAGCAATATCTGGTCTTCTATGGTGATTCATTTACAATATCTAGTCTTTTACTAGCAATACGTAATCTTCTACCAGCAATATTTCGTCTTCTGGTGAGACTGTGTTATGTTCTATGAGAAGGATTTGCACCATTGGTAATATCTAGTCTTCTGACAAAATAATTCGTTTTTTGACAGCAAAATCAAGTCTTCTGGTAACAGTATTTCGTTTTTTAGCAGTAGTGTGTAGTTTTTTTTTAAGAAAGATGTGTTTCATTTACAATATCTAGTCTTTTACTAGCAATAAGTAGCCTTCTGCAAGCAATATCTAGTCTTTTTCAGCAATATCTACTCTTCTACCAACACTAGTTCGTCTTCTGGTAAGACTGTATTGTGTTCTATGAGAAGGATTTGTACCATTGGCAATATCTAGTCTTCTAACAACAGAATTTAGTCTTCTGACAGTAATATTAAGTCTTCTGCTAACAGTATTTCGATTTTTAATAGTAATGTGTAGTCTTTTGTAAGAATGATGTGCTTCATTTGCAATATTTAATCTTTTACTAGCAATACTTAGTCTTCTGCCAGCAATATCTAGTCTTTTTCAGCAATATCTGGTTTTCTACCAACAGTATTTCGTCTTCTGGTGAGACTGTGTTATGTTCTATGAGAAGGATTTGCATCATTGGTAATATCTAGTCTTCTGATAAAAGAATTTGGTTTTCTGACAGCAAAATCAAGTCTTCTGGTAACAGTATTTCGTTTTTTAGCAGTAGTGTGTAGTTTTTTTTAAGAAAGATGTGGTTCATTTACAATATCTAATCTTTTACTAGCAATACGTAGTCTTCTGCCAGCAATATCTAGTCTTTTTCAGCAATATCTGGTCTTCTACTAACACTATTTCGTCTTCTGGTGAGACTGTATTATGTTCTATGAGAAGGATATGCACCATTGGTAATATCTAGTCTTCTGACAAAAGAATTTGGTTTTCTGACAGCAAAATCAAGTCTTCTGGTAACAGTATTTCGTTTTTTAGCAGTAGTGTGTAGTTTTTTTTAAGAAAGATGTGGTTCATTTACAATATCTAATCTTTTACTAGCAATACGTAGTCTTCTGCCAGCAATATCTAGTCTTTTTCAGCAATATCTAGTCTTCTACCAACAGTATTTCGTCTTCTGGCGGTACTGTGTAGTGTTCTATGAGAAGGATTTGCACCATTGGTAATATCTAGTCTTCTGACAAAATAATTCGTTTTTTGACAGCAAAATCAAGTCTTCTGGTAACAGTATTTCGTTTTTTAGCAGTAGTGTGTAGTTTTTTTTTAAGAAAGATGTGTTTCATTTACAATATCTAGTCTTTTACTAGCAATAAGTAGCCTTCTGCAAGCAATATCTAGTCTTTTTCAGCAATATCTACTCTTCTACCAACACTAGTTCGTCTTCTGGTAAGACTGTATTGTGTTCTATGAGAAGGATTTGTACCATTGGCAATATCTAGTCTTCTAACAACAGAATTTAGTCTTCTGACAGTAATATTAAGTCTTCTGCTAACAGTATTTCGATTTTTAATAGTAATGTGTAGTCTTTTGTAAGAATGATGTGCTTCATTTGCAATATTTAATCTTTTACTAGCAATACTTAGTCTTCTGCCAGCAATATCTAGTCTTTTTCAGCAATATCTGGTTTTCTACCAACAGTATTTCGTCTTCTGGTGAGACTGTGTTATGTTCTATGAGAAGGATTTGCATCATTGGTAATATCTAGTCTTCTGATAAAAGAATTTGGTTTTCTGACAGCAAAATCAAGTCTTCTGGTAACAGTATTTCGTTTTTTAGCAGTAGTGTGTAGTTTTTTTTAAGAAAGATGTGGTTCATTTACAATATCTAATCTTTTACTAGCAATACGTAGTCTTCTGCCAGCAATATCTAGTCTTTTTCAGCAATATCTAGTCTTCTACCAACAGTAGTTCGTCTTCTGGAGAGACTGTGTTGTGTTCTATGAGAAGGATTTGTACCATTGGCAATATCTAGTCTTCTAACAACATAATTTGGTCTTCTGACAGTAATATTAAGTCTTCTGCTAACAGGATTTCGATTTTTAATAGTAGTGTGTAGTCTTCTGTAAGAATGATGTGCTTCATTTGCAATATCTAGTCTTTCACTAGCAATACTTAGTCTTCTGCCAGCAATATCTAGCCTTTTTCAGCAATATCCAGTCTTCTACCAACAATATTTCGTCTTCTGGTGAGATTGTGTTATGTTTTATGAGAAGGATTTGCACCATTGGTAATATCTAGTCTTCTGACAAAAGAATTTGGTTTTCTGACAGCAAAATCAAGTCTTCTGGTAACAGTATTTAGCTNACCAATAAAGGTTATATTGATACTGTATAAGGTTATCCAACTCCCTATGAACGGTCTTCTGGTGAGACTGTGTGGTATTCTATGAGAACGATTTGCACCATTGGTAATATCTACTCTTCTGACAACAGAATTTGGTCTTCTGACAGTAAGATTATGTCTGATGCTAACAGTAATTCGTTTTTTAGTAGTAGTGTGTAGTCTTCTGTATGAGAAGGATTTGCACCATTGGTAATATCTAGTCTTCTGACAAAAGAATTTGGTTTTCTGACAGCAAAATCAAGTCTTCTGGTAACAGTATTTCGCTTTTTAGCAGTAGTGTGTAGTTTTTTTTAAGAAAGATGTAATTCATTTACAACATCTAGTCTTTTACTAGCAATAAGTAGTCTTCTGCCAGTAATATCTAGTCTTCTACGAACAGTAATTCGTCTTCTGGTGAAACTGTGTTGTGTTCTATGAGAAAGATTTGTACCATTGACAATATCAAGTCTTCTAACAACATAATTTCGTCTTCTGACAGTAATATTAAGTCTTCTGCTAACAGTATTTCGATTTTTAATAGTAGTGTNGTTATCCAACTCCCTATGAACGGTCTTCTGGTGAGACTGTGTGGTATTCTATGAGAACGATTTGCACCATTGGTAATATCTACTCTTCTGACAACAGAATTTGGTCTTCTGACAGTAAGATTATGTCTGATGCTAACAGTAATTCGTTTTTTAGTAGTAGTGTGTAGTCTTCTGTAAGAAGGATGTGCTTCATTTGCAATATCTAGTCTTTCACTAGCAATACTTAGTCTTCTGCCAGCAATATCTAGTCTTTTTCAGCAATATCTGGTTTTCTACCAGCAGTATTTCATCTTCTGGTGAGACTGTATTATGTTCTATGAGAAGGATTTGCACCATTGGTAATATCTAGTCTTCTGACAACATAATTTCATCTTCTGACAGTAATATTAAGTCTTCTGCTAACAGTATTTCGATTTTTAATAGTAGTGTGTAGTCTTCTGTAAGAATGATGTGCTTCATTTGCAATATCTAGTCTTTCACTACCAATACTTAGCCTTCCGCCAGCAATATCTGGTTTTCTACCAACAGTAGTTCGTCTTCTGGTGAGACTGTGTTGTGTTCTATGAGAAGGATTTATACCATTGACAATATCAAGTCTTCTAACAACATAATTTCGTCTTCTGACAGTAATATTAAGTCTTCTGCTAACAGTATTTCGATTTTTAATAGTAATGTGTAGTCTTTTGTAAGAATGATGTGCTTCATTTGCAATATTTAATCTTTTACTAGCAATACTTAGTCTTCTGCCAGCAATATCTAGTCTTTTTCAGCAATATCTGGTTTTCTACCAACAGTATTTCGTCTTCTGGTGAGACTGTGTTATGTTCTATGAGAAGGATTTGCATCATTGGTAATATCTAGTCTTCTGATAAAAGAATTTGGTTTTCTGACAGCAAAATCAAGTCTTCTGGTAACAGTATTTCGTTTTTTAGCAGTAGTGTGTAGTTTTTTTTAAGAAAGATGTGGTTCATTTACAATATCTAATCTTTTACTAGCAATACGTAGTCTTCTGCCAGCAATATCTAGTCTTTTTCAGCAATATCTAGTCTTCTACCAACAGTAGTTCGTCTTCTGGAGAGACTGTGTTGTGTTCTATGAGAAGGATTTGTACCATTGGCAATATCTAGTCTTCTAACAACATAATTTGGTCTTCTGACAGTAATATTAAGTCTTCTGCTAACAGGATTTCGATTTTTAATAGTAGTGTGTAGTCTTCTGTAAGAATGATGTGCTTCATTTGCAATATCTAGTCTTTCACTAGCAATACTTAGTCTTCTGCCAGCAATATCTAGCCTTTTTCAGCAATATCCAGTCTTCTACCAACAATATTTCGTCTTCTGGTGAGATTGTGTTATGTTTTATGAGAAGGATTTGCACCATTGGTAATATCTAGTCTTCTGACAAAAGAATTTGGTTTTCTGACAGCAAAATCAAGTCTTCTGGTAACAGTATTTCGCTTTTTAGCAGTAGTGTGTAGTTTTTTTTAAGAAAGATGTAATTCATTTACAACATCTAGTCTTTTACTAGCAATAAGTAGTCTTCTGCCAGTAATATCTAGTCTTCTACGAACAGTAATTCGTCTTCTGGTGAAACTGTGTTGTGTTCTATGAGAAAGATTTGTACCATTGACAATATCAAGTCTTCTAACAACATAATTTCGTCTTCTGACAGTAATATTAAGTCTTCTGCTAACAGTATTTCGATTTTTAATAGTAATGCGTAGTCTTCTGTAAGAATGATGTGCTTCATTTGCAGTATCTAGTCTTTCACTAGCAATACTTAGTCTATCACTAGTTTTTTTCAGTAATATCTGGTTTTCTACCAACAGTATTTCGTCTTCTGGTGAGACTGTGTTATGTTCTATGAGAAGGATTTGCGCCATTGATAATATCTAGTCTTCTGACAAAAGAATTTGATTTTCTGACAGCAAAATCAAGTCTTCTGGTAACAGTATTTCGTTTTTTAGCAGTAATGTGTAGTTTTTTTTAAGAAAGATGTGGTTCATTTACAACATCTAGTCTTTTACTAGCAATAAGTAGTCTTCTAGTAGCAATATCTAGTCTTTTTCAGCAATATCTAGCATTCTAGCAACAGTAGTTCGTCTTCTGGAGAGACTGTGTTATGTTCTATGAGAAGGATTTGTACCATTGGCAATATCTAGTCTTCTAACAACAAAATTTGGTCTTCTGACAGTAATATTAAGTCCTCTGCTAACAGTATTTCGATTTTTAATAGTAGTGTGTAGTCTTGTGTAAGAATGATGTGCCTCATTTGCAATATCTAGTCTTTCACTAGCAATACTTAGTCTTCTGCCAGCAATATCTAGTCTTTTTCAGCAATATCTGGTCTTTTACCAACAGTATTTCGTCTTCTGGTGAGACTGTGTTATGTTCTATGACAAGGATTTGCACCATTGGTAATATCTAGTCTTCTGACAATAGAATTTGGTTTTCTGACAGCAAAATCAAGTCTTCTGGTAACAGTATTTCGTTTTTTAACAGTAGGGTGTAGTTTTTTTAAGAAAGATGTGATTCATTTACAATATCTAGTCCTTTACTAGCAATACGTAATCTTCTACCAGTAATATTTCGTCTTCTGGGGAGACTGTGTTATGTTCTATGAGAAGGATTTGCACCATTGGTAATATCTAGTCTTCTGACAAAAGAATTTGGTTTTCTGACAGCAAAATCAAGTCTTCTGGTAACAGTATTTCGTTTTTTAGCAGTAGTGTGTAGTTTTTTTTAAGAAAGATGTGTTTCATTTACAATATCTAGTCTTTTACTAGCAATAAGTAGCCTTCTGCCAGCAATTTCTGGTCTTCTACTAACGCTATTTCGTCTTCTGGTGAGACTGTATTATGTTCTATGAGAAGGATTTGCACCATTGGTAATATCTAGTCTTCTGACAAAAGAATTTGGTTTTCTGACAACAAAATAAAGTCTTCTGGTAACAGTATTTCGTTTTTTAGCAGTAGTGTGTAGTTTTTTTTAAGAAAGATGTGGTTCATTTACAACATCTATATAGAGTTTCGTTTATTCTCAGCTTTATTTTGATAGCCAAATACTCGGCTATGATGGAACCTGTGGTAAACGTGCTCCAATCCGTAGTTTTGAATACAGTTAAAGCATCCCAGCACATAAGCCGCCTTTTGGAATTTATAGAAAACCACCGTAACGGTCCAGAAAACGTCACAAATGGAATTATTAGGGACGCTACTATCGTTGCAGAAAAACTTGGGCTAGGAGAAGACATGAAGTCCTTGCCCCGTATTGTTGAGAGACAACAACATCAGAACAACCACCCAGCAGCAAGCCCCTCAGAATTCTGGCGGAGGTCTTTAATAATACCATACTTAGACTCGATTATTAATTCTTTTGAAGTTCGCTTTTCTGAAGAAAACACCTCGTCAAATGTTAGACATGTCCCTTGAAGACCTCGTAGAAGCTGGTGAAGTCTTTTCCCAATTTTACAATTTATCAAATATCAACAACGAAATTGAACTATGGAAAAAACTATGGCAAGATAAACCTGACTCAAAAGAATTAAGTGTTGTGGATGTCATAAAAGATGCCGACATTTTTTTCCCTGAAACGAGAAAAGCCTTTATAATTTTGGCCACTTTACCCTGCACGACATATACTGTTGAACGATCTTTTAGCAGCTTGAGGACAAGAAAACCTGGCTTAGAAGCACTATGGCAGAATGTCGTCTCAATGGTCTTCCCATGATGAATGTGTATTTTTGAAGACTTTGAGGGTTTTATTAATAATCTTAAAAACACTTAATAAACACTTTGGTGTTATTTTTCAATTTTTTTGTCGTGCCCTCCTGGCCCACTAGCTGGCGACGCCCTTGCTTGGGAATACGTTTGCCTTGTTGCTATCCAGTACACTATTAATAATTTTTATACCATTTATTGTATCATCCATAACAACAAGGATCAACAGGATTTAGTTAGTTCCACATTGGACTCTATTTTTTTTATTAAAACGTATTCTTTATTTGTACAAAATTACAAAGTACAAAAATCCTTACAATATTTAAAATAATATCGATCGAATTTATTTACAAATAGACGTGCGTGAAAAATACTATCTTTAATAATATCGTTAGTGCCTGCAATAAAAAAATACTACACGTTGTTTGTTCCAATAAATTCATCATCCCTAAATTCTATTGTATTAATAATATTGTTATTGTTATTAGTCCACTTTTAAATCAATTCAAAAAAATAAAATAAAATAAAAACATCAGGAAGATATTAAATTCGAAATATGGACTCGGTTATATACAACAATAAAAAAAAACATTTTTTCACAACAAAACAGCAGCCTTGTTGTCAAAATAAATACATTCAGTTAAATACTAAAACTATTACGAGTAAGATGTGTAATGAGATTGAAATAATTCATTCAATATTAGCCAATATTACAGAATTCGAGTTAATCATTCCTAATTAAAACCTTAAAAATACAACCAAACATAATATTAAGACGGTCGAGGCAGACAAAGAGATCGCATTTCCAGTGTAAGATTGCCCACAAGCAGGTGGACAAATAGGCACTATCGATTCTATACGACATTAAAAAAAAATTAAAACATCAACAACTTCGATTTAAAAACAAATTCTCTACTTACCAAATAAATCAACTTCCGCTTCGGATCTCCCCAACTTATTCGTCGCCTTACAAACGTACTTTCCATATTGTTTCTTCTCAATGGTAATGACACGAAGCGTACTATCGGTGAATTCCTCAGCTGCACCAAAAGTTGAAACACTATAATGTTGATTCGATGATAATGCAACACCGTCTTTTAACCAAATAATCGATGGGAGCGGATACGCTTCGATGTGACACTCCATATCCATGTCGTATTGCAAGGCTTGACCAACGCGGGGTCTTGGGACGGTAACGACGGGGGGAAATTCAACTTCGACGTTCATGTTGCGACGGGTTCCTTTGCCAACGAGGTTTTCGGCGACGCAATAATAAGTGCCTCGATCTTCTTTTCGGACGCGCTTAATTTTTAACACGTTTCCGCGGTAAATTGAACCACCCGTGGGGAGGATTGCGTTGTTTTCGCGACGCCAAGAGATTTTTGGGGTTGGGTAGCCGGATGCGTAACAATTTAATTCCACAGCTGTAACAAAAAAATACATTATTAAATATATGTATAATAAAGTAATGCTTTTGATCGATTAATTTCTGGTTATAGTTAACGTAACGATATTTATCGATGAAAATTCGTTAAAAAAACATTTTTGATTTATTTGGGACTTTAACTTAGACTTAACGCTCGATTAACGTTAGATTAGCTGTTTGTTTTTTTAAGTCAACGACGCCTTTTGTTAATTAAGCTAACATAACGTTATTTATCGTTGAAAATTCGTTAAAAAATTTTATAAAAACCATCTTTAATTTTTTTGGAACCTTAACGTAGAGTTAACGCTCGATTAACGACAAATTAAGCGTTAATTAGCATTCGCATTTGATTTTATAACGCCCATTTTGTTTCAATACGACACAAACACTTAGATAATACTCGTTTGATTAAGTATTGGTTAATTTATCGTTTATTAGCTCTCGGTTAAAGCTAACATGACCATATTTTTCGATAAAGATTTATATAAAAACCACTCGATTAACGCCAGATTAAGCGTTGATTAACAGCGTTAATTTGTCTTTATTAAAAACTCTAAGATGCTTTTGGTCGATTAAGTGTCGGTTATAGCTAACATGATGCTATTTATCCATGAAAATACGTTAAAAAATTGTATAAAAAGCATCTTTATTTTTTTTAACCTTAACATAGAGTTAACGCTCGATTAACGCCAGATTAAGCATTTATTAGAATTTGAATTTGATTTTATACTGCACATTTTGTTTCAATACGACACAAACACTCAAATAATACCCGTTTGATTAAGTATTGGTTAATTTATTCTTTATCAAAAAAATTTGATCGATTAACTTCACTTTCCATTCTCTGTGATACTAAATTAGAGTTAACAGTCGATTAACGCCAGATTAAGCGTTAATTAGTCTTTATTACAAACTCTACGATGCCTTTGGTCGATTAAGTGTCGATTATAGCTAACATGATGCTATTTATCGATGAAAATTCGTTAAAAAGTTTTATAAAAACCATCTTTAACTTTTTTAGAACCTTAACATAGAGTTAACACTCGATTAACACCAGATTAAGCGATAATTTGTCTTTATTAAAAACTTTATGATGCCTTTGGTTGATTAAGTGACGGTTATAGCTAACATGATGCTATTATCCATGAAAATACGTTAAAAAAATTATATAAAAACCATCTTTAATTTTTTTGGAACCTTAACATAGAGTTAACGCACGATGAACACCAGATTAAGCGTTAATTAGCATTCGAATTTGATTTTATAATGCCCATTTAGTTTCAATACGATACAAACACTTAGATAACATTCGTTTGATTAAGTATTGGTTAACTTATTCTTTATCAAAAAACTTAGATCGATTAACTCTCGGTTAAAGCTAACGTGACGATATTTGTCGATGAAGATTTATATAAAAACCACTTTCCATTCTTTGTGATGTTAAATTAGAGTTAACACTCGATTAACGCCAGATTAAGCGTTAATTTAATTTAAAAACTCTACGACGCCTTTGGTCGATTAAGTGTCGGTTATAGTTAACACAATGCTATTTATCGATGAAAATTCGTTAAAAAGATGTATAAAAACTATCTTTAATTTTTTTTGGAACCTTAACGTAGAGTTAACGCTCGATTAACGCCAAATTAAGCGTTAATTAGCATTCGAATTTGATTTTATAATGCCCATTTTGTTTCAATACGAGACAAATACTTAGATAATACTCGTTTGATTAAGTATTGGTTAATTTATCATTTATCAAAAAACTTATATCGATTAACTCTCGGTTAAAGCTAACGTGACCGTATTTTTCGATAAAGATTTATATAAAAACCACTTTCCATTCTTTGTGACGCTAAATTAGAGTTAACACTCGATTAACACCAGATTAAGCGATAATTTGTCTTTATTAAAAACTTTATGATGCCTTTGGTTGATTAAGTGACGGTTATAGCTAACATGATGCTATTTATCCATAAAAATACGTTAAAAAAATTATATAAAAACCATCTTTAATTTTTTGGGAACCTTAACATAGAGTTAACGCACGATGAACACCAGATTAAGCGTTAATTAGAATTCGAATTTGATTTTATAATGCCTACTTTTTTTCAATACGACACCAACACTTACATAATACTCGTTTAATTAAGTATTGGTTAATTTATCCTTTATCAAAAAACTTAGATCGATTAACTCTCGGTTAAAGCTAACGTGACGGTATTTTTCGATGAAGATTTATATAAAAACCACTTTCCATTATTTGTGCCGTTAAATTAGATTTAACACTCGATTAACGCCTGATTAAGCGTTGATTATCAGCGTTAATTTGTCTTTGTTAAAAACTCTACGATGCCTTTGGTCGATTAAGTGTCGTTTATAGCTAACATGATGCTATTTATTGATGAAAATTCGTTAAAAAAATTTATAAAAACCATCTTTAATTTTTTTGGAATCTTATCATAGAGTTAGCGCTCGATTAACGCCAGATTAAGCGTTAATCAGTATTCGAATTTGATTGTATAATGCCCATTTAGTTTCAATACGACACAAATACTTAGATAATACTCGTTTGATTAAGTATTGGTTAATTTATCCTTTAACAAAAAACTTAAATCGATTAACTCACGGTTAAAGTTAACGTGACGGTATTTTTCGTTGAAGATTTATATAAAATCCACTTGCCATTCTTTGTGACGGTAAATTAGAGTTAACACTCGATTAACGCCAGATTAAGCGTTAATTAGTATTTATTAAAAACTCTACGATGCCTTTGGTCGATTAAGTGTCGGTTATAGTTAACACGATGCTATTTATCGATGAAAATTCGTTAAAAAAATTTATAAAAATCATCTTTAATTTTTTTGGAACCTTAACATAGAGTTAACGCTCGATTAACGCCAAATTAAGTGTTATTAGCATTCAAATTTGATTTTATAATGGCCATTTTGTTTTAATACGACACAAACACTCAGACAATACTCGTTTGATTAAGTAGTGGTTAAATTATCCTTTATCAAAAAACTTAGATCGATTAAATCTCGGTTAAAGCTAACATGACGGAATTTTTCGATGAAAATTTATATAAAAACCACTTTCCATTCTTTGTGACGCTAAATTAGGGTTAGCAGTCGATTAACGCCAGATTAAGCGTTGATTAACAGCGTTAATTTGTCTTTATTAAAAACTCCACGATACTTTTGGTCGATTAAGTGTCGGTTATAGCTAACATGATGCTATTTATCGATGAAAATTCGTTAAAAAATTTTATTAAAACCATAAAAGATGGTTTTAATAAAATTTTTGAAACCTTAACCTAGAGTTAATAGTCGATTAACGTTAGATTAAGCTATCAAACCATAATTTTGTGCAAATCAACTTTTTATACAACTATTATCGAATATTATATCATTAGAGAGCGTCCTGTTAATTAAATACAAGTTTCTACTCACATTAATTACTGCCATGCTAACTTTAATATAATGCTAATTGAACGGTAATGAATAGGTAACGTTAATTTAACTTAATTTACTGATTAAGGAACGGAATAAACTTGAAATTCTTGTATCAAATAAGCAGGGCCTGATTCTAGAGTGAAAAATTAAAAATAAATGAAATCTTCAGTAGCTAGTCCTCCAAAAACAGTATCTAGTCTTCTGCCAACAGCATCTATCTTTCTGCAGTATCTCATCTTCACGTTGCATTACTTCAACCTGTCAGAAGTATCTAGTTTCTAGGAAATAGTAATTAGTCTTCTAAAAACAGTATCTAGTATTTTGCCAACAGGATCATCTCATCTCTCCTTTGCAGTATTTAAACCTGTCAGAGGTATTTACTCCTCTGGAAGCAAACACTAGTCTAAAATATAATTCTAGTCTTCTCCCAACAGCATCTATCTTTCTGCAAGCAGTATGTCATCTTTCTTTTACNTGACGCTAAATTAGAGTTAACACTCGATTAACGCCAGATTAAGCGTTGATTAACAGCGTTAATTTGTCTTTATTAAAAACTCTAAGATGCTTTTGGTCGATTAAGTGTCGGTTATAGCTAACATGATGCTATTTATCCATGAAAATACGTTAAAAAAATTGTATAAAAAGCATCTTTATTTTTTTTGAACCTTAACATAGAGTTAACGCTCGATTAACAACTCTCGGTTAAAGCTAACATGATGGAATTTTTCGTTGAAGGTTTATATAAAAACCAGTTTCCATTCTTTGTGATGCTAAATTAGAGTTAACGCTCGATTAATGCCAGATTAAGCGTTAATTAGTCTTTATTACAAACTCTACGATGCCTTTGGTCGATTATAGCTAACATGATGCTATTTATCGATGAAAATTCGTTAAAATGCTTTATAAAAACCATCTTTAACTTTTTTGGAACCTTAACATAGAGTTAATACTCGATTAACACCAGATTAAGCGATAATTTGTCTTCATTAAAAACTCTCTTGATGCCTTTGGTTGATTAAGTGACGGTTATAGCTAACATGATGCTATTTATCCATGAAAATACGTTAAAAAAATTATATAAAAACCATCTTTAATTTTTTTGGAACCTTAACGTAGAATTAATGCTTGATTAACGCCAAATTAAGCGTTAATTAGCATTCGAATTTAATTTTATAATGCCCATTTTGTTTCAATACGAGACAAATACATAGATAATACTCGTTTGATTAAGTATTGGTTAATTTATCCTTTATCAAAAAACTTAGATCGATTAACTCTCGGTTAAAGCTAACGTAACGGTATTTTTTGATGAAGACTTATATAAAAACCACTTTCCATTCTTTGTGACGCTAAATTAGAGTTAACACTCGATTAACGCCAGATTAAGCATTGATTTGTATTTATTAAAAACTCTACGATGTCTTTGGTCAATTAAGTGTCGGTTATAGCTAACTTGATGCTATTTATCGATGGAAATTCATTAAAAAAATTTTATAAAAATCATCTTTAATTTTTGTTGGTACCTTAACATAGAGTTAACGCTCGATTAACTCCAGATTAAGCGATAATTAGCAGTCGAATTTGATTTTATAATGCTTATTTTGTTTCAATGCGACAAAAACACTTATATAATCTCGTTTGATTAAGTATTGGTTAATTTATCCTTTATCAAAAAACTTAGATCGATTAACTCTCGGTTAAAGCTCACGTGACGGTATTTATCGATGAAGATTTATATAAAAACCACTTTCCATTCTTTGTGACGCTAAATTAGAGTTAACACTCGATTAACGCCAGATTAAGCATTAATTTATATTTATTAAAAACTTTACGATGCCTTTGGTCGATTTAGTAGCGGTTATAGCTAACATGATGCTATTTACCGATGAAAATTTGTTAAAAAAATTTATAAAAACTATATTTAATTTTTTTGGAACCTTAACTAGAGTTAACGCTCGATTAACGCCAGATTAAGCGTTAATTAGCATTCGAATTTGACTTTATAATGCCCATTTTGTTTCAATACGACACAAACACTTAGATAACACTCGTTTGATTAAGTATTGGTTAATTTATCCTTTATCAAAAAACTTAGATCGATTAACTCTCGGTTAAAGCTAACACGACGGAATTTTTCGATGAAAATTTATATAAAAACCACTTTCCATTCTTTGTGACGCTAAATTAGAGTTAACACTCGTTTAACGCCAAATTAAGTTAATTTGTCATTATTAAAAACTCTACGATGCCTTTGGTCGATTAAGTGTCGGTTATAGCTAATATGATAGTATTTATCGATGAGAAGTCGTTAAAAAAATTTATAAAAACCATCTGTAATTTTTTTGGTACCGTAACCTAGAGTTAACGCTTGATTAACGCCAAATTAAGCGTTAATTTGTCTTTATTAAAAACTCTACGATGCCTTTGGTCGATTAAGTGTCGGTTATAACTAACATGATGCTGTTTATCGATGAAAATTCGTTAAAAAAATTTGTAAAAACCACCTTTAATTTTTTTGGAACCTTAACGTAGAGTTAACGCTCGATCAACGCCAAATTAAGCGTTAATTAGAGTTAACAGTTAGATTAACGTTAGATTAAGCTATCAAACCATAATTGTGGGCAAAGCTTTTTTATACAACTATTATCGAATATTATATCATTAGAGAGCGTCCTGTTAATTAAATACAAGTTTCTACTCACATTAATTACTGCCATGCTAACTTTAATATAATGCTAATCGAACGTTAATCAATAGGTAACATTATTTTAACTTAATTTACTGATTAAGGAACGGAATAAACTTGAAATAAATTTTTTTTAACAATTTCAAATCGGTTCCTCGGGTATCAAATAAGCACCAGCAACATATGGCGTGATTCTAGAGTGAAATCTTGAAAATAAATGAAATCTTCAGTAGCTAGTCCTCCAAAAACAGTATCTAGTCTTCTGCATACAGCATATATCTTTCTGCAAACAGTATCTCACCTTCTCGTTGCATTACTTAAAACTGTCAGAAGTATCTAGTTTTTAGGAAATAGTAATTAATCTTCCAAAAACAGTACCTAGTCCTCAGGAAGCAATTAAAAATAATTGTTAAAAATAATTGTAGTCTTTTCCCAACAGCATCTATCGTTCTGCAATCAGTATTTGCAGTATTTAAACCTGTCAACGAAATTTTCTCCTCAGGAAGGAGTAACTAGTCTTCAGGAAGCAGAAACTAGTCTTCAAAAATAGCTCCAGTCTTCTCTTAACAGCATTTATCTTTCTACAAACAGTATTTCATCTCACCTGTGCAGTATTTAAATCTGTCAAAAATATCTAGTCTTCAGAAAGCAATATTTAGTCTTCAAAAAACAGTATCTAGTATTCTGCCAACAGCATCTATCCTTCTAAATAGTAACTCATCTTTATTTTGTAATATCTAAACCTGTCAGAGGTATCTAGTCCTCAGGAAGTGGTAGCTAGTCTTCAGAAAGCAGAAATTAGGCTTCAAAAATAGTGCTTGTCTTCTACCAACAGCATTTATCCTTCAGCAAACAGCATCTCATCTTTCTTTTGCAGTATTTAAACATGTCAGAGGCATTTAGCCCTTAAGAAGTAGCTACTAGTATTTAGGAAGCAAAAACTAGTCTTTAAAAATAGTTCCAGTCTTCTGCCAACAATATTTATCTTTCTGTAAACAGTATCTCATCTTTCTTTTACAGTATTTAAAGTTATCAGAGGTATTTAGTCTTCTGCCAACACCACCTATCTTTTCTTTATCTCTCTGCAAGCAGTATCTCGCCTTTCTTTTGCAATATGTAATCCTGTCAAAGGTATTTAATCTTCAGGAAGCAATAATTAGTCTTCTGCAAACAGTATCCAGTTGTATATAGACTTCTCTAAGCAGTACTAGTCTTTTGCCAACAGTACCTAATGTATAATATATAAGAAATAGTCAAAACAAACACATTATACCTTAGAACAAAATATTTGTATACCAAAAACTTTAAATAGCACCACTTTAGAAATGACACAATCATTGAATGAGCACTGCAGATCATGGTTAACTTCACATCACTCAAAAACAACAAAATAAAACACTTTTTGACATTTCCCTTATTATTAAGTCAAAAAAAAGCGACAAATACAATGGCTATTTGTCGATTTTGCTTAAAATCGTCGGAAAACACTCAATTTAAGTCATTATTACTATATTCAACTTACATAGAATTAATCCTCCCTGAAATTGTAAGTAAAAAACCTTTTAGCATTAAACAATCAATAAATAAGATTCATTTTAAAGGATTTAAGCCTCACGGAAACCCCCCAAATATGCCCCGCATGCTTAAGCAACCTCGAAACCGCCTACAACTTCAAAACAAGCTGCCTCCAATCCGAGGAAAAATTAAAAACCGTTAAAAACACCCAAATAAAACACGAAATCGAAATTGGAGCCGAAACCAATACAACCGATACATTCGAAACTAATTTTGACTCGAAAAACTTTATAATCAAAGACGAAATCGATATCGGAGAATACGAAATAGTTTCGTCGGAAAATTTTTGTTCTTTGTATCAATGTAACTTGTGTGGAAACCAATTTAACAACGACACGGCTTTAAATTCGCACAAGTCGAATCATTTCGATGCAAAAAAGAGGAAATGCGAGTTTTGCGGTAAAGGATTTAACCACACCGGGCATTTTAAAACTCATTTAAAGACGCACGATAAAAACGGGAACTTAAAACCTTTCCAATGCGAACAATGCGGGAATCGATTCCTTAAAATTCCGTATTTACGCAGGCATAAACGAATGTCTTGCCGAGGGGTTAACAAATCCGTTTAACCTTCATTCGGACAACCGAATCCAGACTTTATGTGTCAAATTGACACATCTCCAGACAGTAACTGTTCATTTTCCTATTTGTATAGATGAAAATAAACAAATTATTTTAGTTATTTTATATTTTATTGAAAATAAAAGAGGTTTCAGTAGAATTGCATCAAATTTGCACATTTCTCACAAATTGCAAATCGATGAGCCATACAAAACGTATTTGACACATTTGTCAGCGAATGCTGTGAAGATTAGTGCTTGAGCAAGATGGACACATGACAACGAGCTCTCTTTTTGGTCGGTGGTGCGTGTTCTAGTGATGATGATGTTAGTGAATTTGAGTGCATTTACATGTTTGGTAGTGCTTCGATGGAATGTACTGTTTGTATAGTACACGTCCACGAAACGGAAGCAACTGCTCATCATCAGTTATAAAATCACCAGGAACTTATGACATTTTCAAACGTTGAACCCATTTATCAAAAATACATCGAATGGGAGCAAGTTTGTCACGGATTTTCCGTCTTTGCTCTTTATCGTCGAATTGGAGACAGCGATCGATGTCTTTGCCTTGTCCCTGCCGCATCGCCGTGGTTGCTGCAAAAATTGAACGGCCATGTTTATCATCCCACAATTTCTCAATACTTTCCCCCTTTGAAATTCGTCATTTCAACAACCAAGAGATCAACAAGATCTCTTGTTTCCTGCTCAACAAAGTCAACATCAGAATCATCGCTGTCGTACTCTTCACTTGCTTCTTCAACTTCATTTATACTTGGAATATAGTATTCATCGTCCTCGGTGTAATTGTCATCAATACCAAATTAAGAGAATCTTCTTCTTCTCCTGATGGCGTCGGATAAATCTTTTTCTTATTCCTCCATCCATATCTGCTAGAGTCTTCCCGCTCTTCTTCCTAACTTCTGCTATTCTTTCTTCCCACTTCTTCCTACGTCTTCTCCTCTTTTTCTTATCCTTAATTCTTCGCTTCAAATACCTGTTTTACTATTGTGTTATGTTCCATTCATATTATGTGGGCATACCAGTTTAGTTGTTTTCTCTCTATTTTGTTTCTTTATTTCTTCTTTGACTTCGTCTTCCCCACAATTTTCCGTAAAAATTTCATTTCCATTGCTGTGATCTTTCCTTCTTGTTTATCGTAGAGTCTCCATGATTCACTGGCATATGTTAATATTGAGAGTGCCATCGAGTTGTATACTTTCAATTTTATCTTTTTACTATCTTCTTTTCCCAAAAATTGTTCTGTTTAGAGTATCTATAATAGAGAATCTATCCTTCCATCTTGTGATATTATACTGTCCAAGCATCATACAGTACCGCTCAGAAGTATATGATAATTTGGTTTTTCCCACATAACTTTTCTAATACTGGACGAATCTTCAACAATTTTTCGACAATGCATAACGAGTGAATACAATTATATTATATTCCAGAGGATACAATATATGCCAAAGTTATGAAATATTATTCTTAAGAATGAGTAAAAAGAAAGAGAGATTTGTCGAAATCGACGCAGAAAGCCATCATATAGGGTGCTCGACAAGGATGCACACAGATCCAGCTTATCACGTTTGGTTGCTTAGTAACGAAGAAACTAAAATGATAGACCTCAAATCACCAACCGGCTGGAAGACAAGATGCTGTGCATAGCGAACACACGGCTCACGACGGTGGACATTAGGGGAGGATTGTGGTGTTCTGCGCAGCGTCTACATCGACGGTCAAGAGGAAGCTGAAGGATGCAGGACTCATTGGTCGACGTCCGGTAAAGAAACCACTCGTTTCAGCTAAGAACAGGAAGGCACGCGTGGAGTAGGCGAACGCGCCCCTCAACTGCACCCGGCAGCAGTAGGAGAACGTCCCTGTGGATCGACGAGAGCAAGTTCCTGCTATTCGGAACTGATGGCATATCGCATACGCCATCCTTTGGGCACTCGCTTCGATCCTAAGTGCCTGCTTCCCACGATGAAGCATGTCGGTGGTTCTGTCATGGTGTGGGGGTGCTTCAGCGCTGCTATCACAGGGTCTCTGGTTCGCATTACGGTCACCATGGACCGCCAGAAGTACAGGGACTGTCTACAAGGTGACATGCTTCCTTGGCCACGCAAAAACATGGGTCGGTGTTGGCTGTTTCAGCAAGGCAATGATCCCAAGCACACATTCAAGAATGTCCAACTGTATCGCGCAGCGTTAAGTGGCGGTAATGGTCTGGTGCACCCAGAGCCCGGATCTCAACATCTTCAAACCACTGTGGGACACTTTTTGACACAAGTTGACGGGCATTCGGACCACTTCCGCCGACGAAAAGCTCCAACAGCTGCAGGCGAAGTGGGTGAAGATCGACCAGTCCACTATCGATGCATTGATCGATTCCATGTCCAGATGTCAGGCTGTGATCAACAGGATGGGTTACCCAACCAAGTACTAGGTTGCTCTACATGGCTGATTGCCGTTCACGATTGTTATGTTGATATTTCTTGACTTATGTTTCAAAAAAGTTATGTGGGAAAAACCAAATTATCATATACTTTTGAGCGGTACTGTATAATGATACTTCTTCTATCTTTTGTTCCTTAATAAATATGTACTTAGTGTAGATTGACTTTTCTAAAACGTTTGATGCGATCCATCACGATCTTCTCCTCCAGAAGGTTGGAGAAGCTGGACTTACGTGTCTTGTTTCATCGTGTTTATCAAAAAGGGCCAATTATGTATCTTATAATGGCTTTGCTTCGGTGGAGTTTATTGCACTAACTTGGCTCTAACTTGGATCCACTACTGTTTGTAATATTTATTAACGACTTATTAAACATCATTATTTAAATCTTGTGTATTGGCCTATGCTAATGATCGTAAGATATTTCGCCCTATGACCTCGGATGATGATGTGTCTTCGATGCAGTCGGATCTTGATATTTTGGTGGAATGGTGCGATCGTAATCAGATCAGGATTAATGTGGAAAAGAGTAATGCTATCAGTTTTACACGTAGAACTACTCCTGTCCCTTCATCCTACTGTATATCTCTATACATATGGCTTTTTCGGGCGCTTGTTTCACCGCGTTATATCTCGCATCCTCTTCTGTTGGAGAGAATTCAAAAAAGGTTTTTAAACTACCGTTCCTTTCGCGTGGATGGAGCTTATTCTGTTCCTCTTCGTTTTGTTTTTCTCTTCGTTTTCTTTTCGCTTGACACTCGTAGAAATGATGTCGACGTTAAATTTATTATAAAGCTGGTGAGTGGTGAGACGGATTGTAACGCTACCCGATACACCTTGTCTTCTATTTGAAGAATAGTACAACGAACGTGTTGGCTAACGCCCCGCTACAGAGAATGTGCAGGTATTGTAAACCTGAGAGACGATTACAATGTTTTCGCTTAGTGTTTAATTGATTTTTGGGTTAATGTAAGTTTGTATTTCTGTATAGTATAATATTGTTCTGTATTTTATTGGTACTTTGTTGGGCAATAAAGATACACATATATGTTTATATATTTATCTTATTATTATTACCATTGCCTCTCCAATTCTTCCATTATTATCTCTTCAGTTACCATGCCTGTAGTGTCTTCGCTTATCTCATCTTCTTTTCCCTATTCTATTGTTGCATAAAAATCTCCCATATGTCCAAAATTTCCCTTGTAAGTGTCTTTATTTAAGCATCACATTTGATGTCAAACTAACGTTTGAAGGCCAAGTTAGCTGTTGCTAAGGCTTGGTGCATGCTTGGCTTCGTTATGAGAGTTACGCAAAATTTTACAAATATTTATGCTATAAGAAGATTGTATTTTGCCTATATGCCAATATCAAACATAGTACCAGAATTGAAAGAATTCAAAAGAAATTCTACAAGTATCTATGTTTTAAAAGCCACATCGCGTACATTGATTACGTATCAGGCTGTGCCTCCATCAACTTCTTATCATTCCGTCAGCGTTGTTCATGTGGTGATGCTTTAACATTCCATAAAATCATTAATGGTAGTATTGATTCTCCTAGTCTTCTTGAGGTCGTTAATTTTCGTGTTCCTCCCCGGTGTCTTTGGCTCAATTATTTACTCCTCCTACGAATGTCTTCCAGAACTCTCCCATGTTGAGAATAGCGCACACATGCGACTATTTACATCGTGGCGCGGGGGTTGATGTCTTTTGCGACTCGCTACGGCGTGTTTAAAAGTCCAATCCGATCCGATCCCAACAGGGATCGCAGCCATCCCTATTTGTACGATCAAAAATCGAAATTTTACGGTGATCAAACAATGCGCCAAGAATCTTGGAAGGGCGTAGCACGAAAGATGAATTCTACAAGTATGAATGTAGTATTTTAAATAAATACATATTGTTTATTCAAAAATTACAAAACCGGTATAATATTGTACTACCTTGTAAGTTGTGATTGGTGCACAACATGCGGCTTCAATAATGATATCTGCCATATCCAGTTGCATTCCAATATAACGCAAAAAATTTGTATCAAGTTTTCTAATCTTTTCTTTTATTAAATCATGTAAATACTCAAAATTTTCTTCTTTTTCTAACATGTTCGTTAAAGTATGGTATTCTCCATCACGTTCCCTATCAACGTTAATTTCGTGTACCCACACTGTCCTTTGTGATAAAATGCATATCGCCGCCCCAGCTTCTTCCATTTCTTCCTCAAATTCGTCTGAACTGTCCATGATCTTTTCAAATGCTCTAACGCTCGTATGCATAGTCGATCGCCAGCGACTCGCCGAAGTTTACCTTGGAGACTTTCCGAAGAAATCCCCGGAGAAGGGTCGGAGTTTAATTTGTATTGCATAGTACGTCTCCCAGAGCTTGCCACTTCGGCACGTCGCCGGAAATCTAATCATACGCAATTAGATCAAATATATTGTGACGTTACATGTGATGACGTTTCAGAACCAATAGCTTTCGCGCTATTTAAATTTTTAGTAAAATTTGAAAGAAGTTACGTGATGTAAATACATAAAAGAACATTATATCTACTGTCATAGTACTGGCGTGAGTCCTGAGTTGAGTACTGTTATAAGAAATTCGTTTCCCTCCAAATACAAAAAAATACGTTGACCAGCGTGGCATGGCGTCGCATCACGCAAATACGTACAGTCGATGATTTTAAGCGACGTAACGCTGCATTGTGTTTAATCAGATAAATGTGTTCCTGCCTTAAGCATTTGATAATCGCGGCATGTAAAGCTGATCATAATAATTACTACTAGTCTATACAGGGTGGGGCAGAATGCAGTCCCTACTTTCAAAAACTTACTGTACGGCGCCCAAACCGAATAGAGAGGTGGTTCAGGTGCCGTTAGGTAGGGGGAACAATACCGTTATCAGTATCCACCATGCCGTGGTCAGGTGAGCAACGGCGCTTTGTTGTGGAGACGTTCTTTAAAAACGGGGAAAATGTTGTGGCGACGCAGAGGCCTTCTGGAGTTCCTAAAAAACACGTTGCGCGATAACATGCTGCTGCGCTTCGAATATCGTCCAGAACTGTAAGACGAATCTTACACTCAGACCTTCACCTACACCCCTACAAGATGATGAGTGCACGAGAATTGAGCCCACAAGACTTTGTGAAACGTAGAGACGCTTGCAAAGCAATCCTAACTACTGCACCCTCCGGCACTATTGTGTGGACTGAAGGTGGCGATTGGTGAAATTTCGCAAGATATACTGGGAAGAGTGGCCGAAAACTTCTTTGAAAGACTTAATATGTGTATTGCTCGCCAAGACCTCCACTTGGACGATATTATTTTTAAAACATCGTGAAAAAAAAACAGTATTATATGTACTTTTGAGCAATAAAACCTTTTTTTATTTATCTCGAACCGTTGTCTTACAATTAACTCTTCAAATCAGGGACTGCATTCTGCCCCTCCCTGTATAAGTAAATTCTATATATTTTGAGTATTTTCTTTATTGGCATTTTTTAGTGCTCAACTGTGTGTATTAAATAAATAAGTATGTATTTCTTCCATGACTCTTTCTTCTTCTTGATTGCCTGTCGGTCCTTTGCATTCCACCAGTGTGTTTTCTTTGTCTGATTATTATAGTTTCTCATTCCACACACCTCGATAGCTTTAATTCGTATTATCTCAAAATCCTCAAAATTTCTTTCAGTGTTAAGCCAAATTTAAAGCCGGATTTATTTATATTTGTTTGACGTGTCGTGTTGTGACGCGTCAGAACGGTATCGGTTGAATACATTTACTATGGTGAGATTTATATTTGTGTGTCGCAATGTGTTGTGGTGCCTTGTGTTGTGTCGCATCAGCAGCGATCCCGATGTTCGTCAGAGCAGTGGAGTGGGAAGTGACGCATAACGATAGATCAGACAAGTACACCTGTCTTATGACTCGTCAGATTTGCGTTTCTTAACATTATCAACATCGCTCTCAAGCTCTTTAACCAGGCCGTGAAATTCGCCTTTAGCCTCTCTCTTTCTGTTCACTGGATGAACCCAATATCTTCTCTCTTTTTAGAAGAGTTGCCAGTACCATAAAATGAATATCTTCTTCATAATCTGAATCAGAAGATTCATGGGAAAACATTATAGACCCACGTATAAACTCTCTGAGTGCTACGATTGTATTGATTCAAAATATCGTCAGAGTGCGTCAGAACACAACATACATATAAATGTGAACACTAACCATTACGTCAGAGCGCATCACAACACAACACGTCAGACAACTATAAATCTGGCTTTAAATTCTCTGTTTGTTCTAGTTTTTGAAATGCGTTGCTTGTTTTTTCTTGGTATTTTAGTCTTTCTTCCTCCTGCCTTAGTTTATGGACGTTTATTTTCATGTACATAGTTTTTAATCTTTTCTCTGTCGATTTCTACATTTATTATTTTATTCTATATGTCATTGTATAATGGTTGGTTCCCATTTCTGCTTATGTCTTTACTCCTCAACTCTGTTTTGGAAATTCCAGGTATATGTAATGTAACTTAGCACTCATACTCTTAGCATTCCTTTCTTCCGCTACAAGCGTATCTTTATCTTGCCTCCTCTGACATTTATTTATTTACCATTTATTGCCACAGATAAAAATACAAAATTACATAAGATACACTTAACTTAAACAGTAAGCAGTATCAGCAAATGGATCATTTTATCGCACAAGCGATCTCTGCCAAATGACCCAACAGAACAAACAAAAATAATATTTACTGAATATGGCAAGCAGTGATAATTAGATATCATTAACATCACCAAATACGATTAAGCAAGAAAAAGAAAAACAAAGAGAAAAATAAAGAAAAGACACGAAAAGAGAGATAGAGAGCGGCTAAAAGAAACCAAAAGAATCTGCCGGATATCAGTTGCCAACAAGTGAAAGCAGTTGAAGAGAGGAGAAAAGAAAAAGACAAAGAATCAGGAAACAGCCAGTTGAAGGGCAAGCAAGTGGCTTTTTAAAACATGTCTAAAATTAGTAATTCTAGAAATATTACGAATTTCAGAAGGCAGTCCATTCCACAACGCAATCGACTGTACTGTAAATGATCTATGATAAATTCCAGTGCTATGAACGGGAAACATCATGTAGTGTTTCCAATCAATAAGTCGTTTATTTGAAAAAATTCCAGCATTTTTTGCCCATTTCTGTTCATCACTGCCTCTTCCTGATCCCCATATTCTCCTATACTACCTCCCCCCTTGTGTTTATCATTACCTATTCTCGCATGAGAGTCTCTCATGTCGGTTTTTTGCAGACTTGAGTATTTTCACCCTTTAATTGTGCTTTAATTTCACTAATACCATTGTTTATGACACAAATTACAAGTCGGTAATAAAGTGCACAGTACGTCAAAATGCGCGGCGCATGCGCGGTGCAGTGATGTATCAATTTGACACATTATGACCGAATTAAGGATTTTCTTTATCCACCCTACTAGATAAGATTAATTGGAAAAACAGAAATAGGAAATCATAATAAAGCAAAATTCATTCACTAACAATAAATCAAAATATCTATGTTGTTAAGTTAGGGAGTTTTGGTCAATACAGTTATTTTTAGTGTTAAGTGGTTGGTAATAATTAATCATACACTTTTGACAATTAAGAAGAAAGGCGGTTAAAAAGTAGTTAACAGTTTGTATCAATTAATTATTATTAAAAGAAGTTTATGCTTTATTTTAAATAAACTTGTTTTAGCCCCACAATTTGTTTGTTTAACAGTCTAGACTAAAAGTAGACTTAAAAATTGTATCAATTTGACACAAACTCCAGATAAAGATTAAAATCCTTGAAATATAAAAAGAATTACTTAAATACTTACATTGTCCTTCAGAAACAATCACCGATCGAGTTGAGTTATCGCTAATAACCGGGGGCCTTCTCACCGATAACGAAACAGGCGCTGAAATCTTGTTATTAACAGATATAATAACTTGGCACTGGTAAACAGCAGCATCAGTTTCTTGAATATCTTTAATTTGTAACGTATAGGTTGAGCTTCCTTGATCATGCCTGAGAGAAAATCGTGAATCATGAACGATTAGGGTCGCCCCCGTTGAAATTGGAACTCCTTGACCTCCTCCATTTTGATCTAATTTCATCCAAACCACCGGGTATTCATGCACATATTGTACTGAACATTGCATTTGAGCCGTTCCCCCTATATCCACGATTACTTCTTGGGATATATATGATATCGTAGGGGATCTTTGTGACCATACTGTATAAAATAAAATTAAACAAAATTAAATCTTGATTAACGTTGATTTAAACGATAAGTTGAATTAGATTAAACTCACCTGGTGAAGATAAGATTAAAATCGTCGATAAAACCAGATTAAACATGTTTTTGTTTGGGTTGTGATAAAATTGATGACAGCCACGCCTTTTAGACGTTATGTTTGATTGTTTGGAAATAAAAATCCCTAGATTTAATTCAACTAATTTTAAATTATTCACTTTTTATTATCTTCTTTTTAGTAATAAACCGCTTCGTTCGGAGAACGCTTCATTTAAATAACTTTAAAATGACTCATTAATTAATAACAATGAAACGGGTCGAAAAATCTAGGGAATTTTTCGTTTGGCATAAATGACATTTGTATAAAAAATGGCAGGTAAAGGTAAATCTGTGTTTATCCATGAACTTTTTCCAATTTTTCCATTGAATTAGGCTGGAATTACATTGCAGGTGTCCCCGAAACCGACGACCAACAACGTTTACGCTTCCAAATCGAATTAGAATTCGTACAATGCTTAGGGAACCCGAATTATTTAAATTGTAAGTTAACCTAACCTCAAAATACAAAACGATTTTCATTAAAAAAAATCTTTTCTTTGCGTAGTTTTAGCCCAACGCGGTTATTTCAAAGACTCAACCTTCGTTAATTACCTAAAATATTTATTGTATTGGAAAGAACCGGATTACGCCAAATACTTAAAGTATCCAATGTGTTTATATTTTTTGGATTTATTACAATACGAGCACTTCCGAAGAGAATTAGTTAACTCGCAATGCACCAAATTCATCGACGACCAACAAATCTTACTTTGGCAGCATTACACGCGGCGTAGAAGCCGATTATTACAAACTCCCAACGCTAACGGTGCTAATAATGAATCAAACGTACAAAATTCCCAAACAAACGGACATTTAAACCAAAAAATAACCTAATTATTGATATTTTTAAAGTAAATAAGAATTAACATTTTTTTTTTTACGTTTAAGAGTGAGGTTATGTTTGTTTGGGACGAAAGATTGAGGTTATGTTTGGAATTAAATTAAAAACGTTTTTTTTTAAATGATTTTTATATTTTAATAAATAAATGATATATACAAAGGAATAAATAAGAAAGGTGTGTTTATTAATAAAAAATAACCTAATTATTGATATTTTTAAATTAAATACAATAAAATAATTAAATTTTTTTTTTTGACGTAAAGAGTGAGGTTATGTTTGGGATTAAATTAAAAACGTTTTTTTGAAATGATTTTTATATTTTAATAAATAAATGATATGTACAAAGGAATAAATAAGAAAGGAGTGTTTAATAATAAAAAATAACTTAATTATTGATATTTTTAAATTAAATAAGAATTAAAAATATTTTTGACGTTTAAGAGTGAGGTTATGTTTGTTTGAGGCGAAAGATTGACGTTATGTTTGGGATTAAATTAAAAACGTTTTTTTTTGAAATGATTTTTATATTTTAATAAATAAATGATATATACAAAAGAATAAATAAGAAAGGTGTTTTTAATAATCGTAATCATCTCGGTCGAAATCGAGTCCTTCGTAATCGGAGTAATCAACCCCCGGTGGAACGAAAGCGCCGTTTAAAGCCTCAGAAATGGGTTCGCCTAATCCGATTCGAGTTGCTACACCGTAAATTAATCTCATTGCTACTAATCTATAAAGAAATTGAGTTATTTTATTTATTTAAATAAATTAGAAATTCAAATTTGTTACCAACCCAAAACAAAAAAAATTTAATTTGTTTATTATATTTATTAATTAATTTATTTATTATTATCTTACCTTACAAAATTAATAGCATTAGTTTCCCTTTTCTTCAAAATATTACTTAACCGTAACTTTTTTTTATTAATTTTGCGAGATTCGCACGAAAAAAGTGAGGTTAGAATCACGAAAATCACCAGGATGAAAACGACTCGTTTACAAATCATTTTTTTAACTTAACTTTATTAAATTAATAAATAATTAGTTGTTTACGGTGCGAGTTTTAAACATTAAATGATCCCCACTGAAATCCCGGCTTAAATTTAACTGTATTTTACCCTGACTTGAATGAATAAGTTCGCATAAACGGATAACTGTACAAGTTAAAAGTAGGTTAATAAGAAAAGTTATTTATTTCTAATTACAATTAAGTATTTGTGTGTAAAAAATAATAAAAATTGATTAAAATTCTTCGTAAAATTTAATTTATTTAAATTAAAAATTTTTTTTGAGGTTATGTCAAATTTTTTTTTTGAGGTTATATTAATAATTTAACTCAATAATTAGAAAACAACTCCTTTTTAGTATAATAAAATTTCATTTTCGCGCCTTAAATCTGTTTTAGGTACCCGAAGAAAGTTAACTTTCACCTTAAAATCCAAAATTTATAAAAAAATAACCTCACTTTTTAGAGGCGAGAATTCCTAAATGGATGAAAACAAAGAGATTGTTGAAGATTTTTATGGAGTTTATCTTTTATATTGTAAAAACCCTAAATATTTAGGTAAAACGTACATCGGATACACCGTAGATCCTAATCGAAGGATTAAACAGCATAATAAAGGGAAAAAATACGGTGGGGCTTATAAAACGAGTAAAAAAGGACCTTGGACGATGGTTATGATTATACACGGATTTCCTAATGATATCGCCGCTTTACGGGTAATTTTATTAATTTTAAAAGATTTAATCATTAATTTTATTTAATTAAAAACAGTTTGAATGGGCTTGGCAGCACCCCACATCTTCTCAAAGACTAAATCACATCCAAAAACAAAAAAGGAATGAGAAACAATATGATTATCGATTGAGGGTTTTATCTGAAATGTTAACAGTGGGGCCATGGAATCGATTACCTCTAACAATACGATGGTTGGATGAGACGTTATTTCGCGATTTAGCAGTAATTTAATCTCAATTTTAATTAATTTAATCATTAAACTAAATTTTTAGGGTTTAAAAATCCCCCCAATACATATGCCAATTTGTATTGGTGGAGTTATCAGCAAAAAAGTCGCAAAGCAAGCTGAAAATGACTCGAATGAATTAATTTCGTGCGTTATTTGTGACAAAAAAATCGAAGGGAAAGCTTTAAGATGTTTGAGAAAAAGTTGTGATTTAATTAGTCATGTAATTTGCTTGTCGCGGTTTTTTTTGAGATTAGGGGAGTATGTTCCGATTGAGGGTGAGTGTCCTCGGTGTGATAAAAAGTTTTTGTGGAACGATTTGGTTCGAAAATCGAATGGGTGTTATGAAAATTTAGAAATTACTTTGAATGGGGATGATTTTTATAGTTCTGAGTCGGAATAAGATTGTTGAAGCAATCAAACCGTGATTTATAAGCGGATTTAATAAAATTCCTAATCTTGTAAAGGACAATTTGAGTTTTAGTAACATCACCTAATTGCTTTTTTAATCATTTGGTTTTAGAAATTTTGAAAATTTCCTATACTTAAACTTATTTCTTGGTATAAAGAATAGGTTTATGTCTCAGATTAAAGATAAAATCTTCCTCTTTAAGATGATGTATCCCTTATTTGGTTTTATATAACATTCTTGGATATATCATTAAAAATTGGAAGTTTAAATTTTGACGTTTCTAATAGTTATATAAATTAGCCTAATCTTAAAAAAATCATTCTAAACTAATTTCTTGGTGTAAAGAAGTGATTTATGTCTCAGATTAAAGATAAAATCTTCCTCTTTAAGGTGATGTATCCCTCATTTGGTTTCATATAACATTCTTGGAGATATCATTAAAAATTGGAAGCTTTAATTTTGACATTTCTAATAAATTCATCTAAATTAAGGTAAACTTAAAAAAATCGTTTTAAACTTATTTCTTGATATAAAGAAGTGATTTATGTTTCAGATTAAAGATAAAATCTTCCTCTTTAAGATGATGTACTATACCTCATTTGGTTTTATATAACATTCTTAGAGATATCATTAAAAATTTCAAGCTTACATTTTGACGTTTCTAATAAATTTGTGAAAATTGACATAAATTTAAAAAATCATTCTAAACTTATTTCTTGGTGTAAAGAAGTGATTTATGTCTCAGATTAAAGATAAAATCTTCCTCTTTAAGATGATGTATCCCTCATTTGGTTTTATATAACATTCTTGGAGATATCATTAAAAATTGGAAGCTTAAAATTGACGTTTCTAATAAATTTATATAAATTACCGCAAACTTAAAAAAATCATTCTAAACTTATTTCTTGGTATAAAGAAGTGATTTATGCCTCAGATTAAAGATAAAATCTTCACCTTTAAGATGATGTATCCCTCATTTGGTTTTATATAACATTCTTGGAGATATCATTAAAAATTGGAAGCTCAAATTTTGACGTTTCTAATAAATTTATGTAAATTAACGTAAATTAAAAAAAACCATTCTAATCTTATTTCTTGGTGTAAAGAAGTGATTTATGTCTCAGATTAAAGATAAAATCTTCCTCTTTAAGATGATATATCCCTCATTTGGCTTTATATAACATTCTTGGCTATTTTATCATTAAAAATTGCAAGCTGAAATTTTGATGTTTCTAATAAATTTGTGAAAATTGACGTAGGCTTAAAAAAATCATTCTAAACTTATTTCTTGGTATAAAGAAGTGATTTATGCCTCAGATTAAAGATAAAATCTTCCCCTTTAAGATGATGTATCCCTCATTTGGTTTTATATAACATTCTTGGAGATATCATTAAAAATTGCAAGCTGAAATTTTGATGTTTCTAATAAATTTGTGAAAATTGACGTAAACTTAAAAAAATCATTCTAAACTTATTTCTTAGTATAAAGTAGTGATTTATGTTTCAGATTAAAGATAAAATCTTCCTCTTTAAGGTGATGTATCCCTCATTTGGTTTCATATAACATTCTTGGAGATATCATTAAAAATTGGAAGCTTAAATTTTGACGTTTCTAATAAATTCATCTAAATTAAGGTAAATTTAAAAAAGTCATTCTAAACTTATTTCTTGATATAAAGAAGTGGTTTATGTCTCATATTAAAGATAAAATCTTCCTCTTTAAGATGATGTATCCCTTATTTGGTTTTATATAACATTCTTGGAGATATCATTAAAAATTGGAAGCTTAAATTTTGACGTTTCTAATAAATTTATCTAAATTAACGTAAACTGAAAAAAAATCATTCTAAACTTATTTCTTTGTATAAAGAAGTGATTTATGCCTCAGATTAAAGATAAAATCTTCATCTTTAAGACGATGTATCCCTCAATTGGTTTTATATAACATTCTTGGAGATATCATTAAAAATTGCAAGCTTAAATTTTGACGTTTCTAATAAATTTATAAATATAAATTAACGTAAATTTAAAAAATCATTCTAAATTTATTTCTTGGTATAAAAAAGTGATTTATGTCTCAGATTAAAGATAAAATCTTCCTCTTTAAGATGATATATCCCTCATTTGGTTTTATATAACATTCTTGGAGATATCATTAAAAATTGGAAGTTTAAATTTTGACGTTTCTAATAAATTTATATAAATTACCGCAAACATAAAAAAATCATTCTAAACTTATTTCTTAGTATCAAGAAGTGATTTATGTCTCAAATTAAAGATAAAATCTTCCTCTTTAAGATGATATATCCCTCATTTGGTTTTATATAACATTCTTGGAGATATCATTAAAAATTGCAAGCTGAAATTTTGACGTTTCTAATAAATTTGTGAAAATTGACAAAAATTAAAAAAATCATTCTAAACTTATTTCTTGGTGTAAAGAAGTGATTTATGTCTCAGATTAAAGATAAAATCTTCCTCTTTAAGATGATGTATCCCTCATTTGGTTTTATATAACATTCTTGGAGATATCATTAAAAATTGGAAGCTTAAATTTTGACGTTTCTAATAAATTTATGTAAATTAAGGTAAACTTAAAAAAATCATTCTAAACTTATTTCTTGGTGTAAAGAAGTGATTTATGTCTCAGATTAAAGATAAAATCTTCCTCTTTAAGATGATGTATCCCTCATTTGGTTTTATATAACATTCTTGGAGATATCATTAAAAATTGGAAGCTTAAATTTTGACGTTTCTAAGAAATTTATGTAAATTAACATAAATTTAAAAAAACCATTCTAAACTTATTTCTTGGTGTAAAGAAGTGGTTTATGTCTCAGATTAAAGATAAAATCTTCCTCTTTAAGATGATGTATCCCTCATTTGGTTTTATATAACATTCTTGGAGATATCATTAAAAATTGGAAGCTTAAATTTTGACGTTTCTAATAAATTTATGTAAATTAAGGTAAACTTAAAAAAATCATTCTAAACTTATTTCTTGGTATAAAAAAGTAGTTTATGCCTCAGATTCAAGATAAAATCTTCCTCTTTAAGATGATGTATCCCTCATTTGGTTTTATATAACATTCTTGGAGATATCATAAAAAATTGGAAGCTTAAATTTTGACGTTTCTAATAAATTTGTGAAAATTGACGTAAACTTAAAAAAATCATTCTGAACTTATTTCTTGGTATAAAGAAGTGATTTATGCCTCAAATTAAAGATAAAATCTTCTTCTTTAAGATGATGTATCCCTCATTTGCTTTTATATAACATTCTTGGAGATATCATTAAAAATTGGAAGCTTAAATTTTGACGTTTCTAATAAATTCATCTAAATTAAGTAAACTTAAAAAAATCATTTTATACTTATTTCTTGGTATAAAAAAGTAATTTATGCCTCAGATTAAAGATAAAATCTTCCTCTTTAAAATGATGTATCCCTCATTTGGTTTTATATAATATTCTTGGAGATATCATTAAAAATTGGAAGTTTAAATTTTGACGTTTCTAATAAATTTATATAAATTACCGCAAACATAAAAAAATCATTCTAAACTTATTTCTTAGTATCAAGAAGTGATTTATGTCTCAAATTAAAGATAAAATCTTCCTCTTTAAGATGATATATCCCTCATTTGGTTTTATATAACATTCTTGGAGATATCATTAAAAATTGCAAGCTGAAATTTTGACGTTTCTAATAAATTTGTGAAAATTGACGTAAATTTAAAAAAATCATTCTAAACTTATTTCTTGGTGTAAAGAAGTGATTTATGCCTCAAATTAAACATAAAATCTTCCTTTTTAAGATGATGTATCCCTCATTTGGTTTCATATAACATTCTTGGAGATATCATTAAAAATTGGAAGCTTAAATTTTGACGTTTCTAATTAATTTCGGAAAATAGACGTAAACTTAAAAAAATTATTCTTAACTTATTTCTTAATATAAAGATGTGATTTATGCCTCAGATTAAACATAAAATCTTCCTCGTTAAGATGATCTATCCCTCATTTGGTTTTATATAACATTCTTGGAGATATCATTAAAAATTGCAAGCTGAAATTTTGACGTTTCTAATAAATTTGTGAAAATTGACGTAGACTTAAAAAAATCATTCTAAACTTATTTCTCGGTGTAAAGAAGTGATTTATGCCTCAGATTGAAGAAAAAAATCTTCCTCTTTAAGATGATGTATCCCTCAATTGGTTTTATACAACATTCTTGGAGATATCATTAAAAATTGGAAGTTTAAAATTTGACGTTTCTAATAAATTTATGTAAATTATCGCAAACTTAAAAAAATCATTCTAAACTTATTTCTTGGTATAAAGAAGTGATTTATGCCTCAGATTCAAGATAAAATCTTTCTCTTTAAGATGATGTATCCCTCATTTGGTTTTATATACCATTCTTCGAGATATCATTAAAAATTGCAAGCTGAAATTTTGACGTTTCTAATAAATTTATGTAAATTAACGTAAACTTAAAAAAATCATTCTAAACTTATTTCTTGGTATAAAGAAGTGATTTATGTCTCAGATTAAATATAAAATCTTCCTCTTTAAGATGATGTATCCCTTATTTGGTTTTATATAACATTCTTGGAGATATCATTAAAAATTGGAAGCTTAAATTTTGACGTTTCTAATAAATTCATCTAAATTAAGGTAAACTTAAAAAATCATTCCAAACTTATTTCTTGGTGTAAAGAAGTGATTTATGTCTCAGATTAAAGACAAAATCTTCCTCTTTAAGATGATGTACTATACCTCATTTGGTTTTATATAACATTCTTGGAGATATCATTAAAAATTGCAAGCTTAAATTTTGACGTTTCTAATAAATTCATCTAAATTACCGCAAATTTTAAAAAATCGTTCTAGACTTACTTCTTAGCATAAAGATAAAATCTTTCTCTTTAAGATGGTGTATCCCTCATTTAGTTTTATATAACATTCTTGGAGATATCATCGTATCTTAAATTTTGACGTTTCTAATAAATTATGAAATTAACTTAAACAAATCATTTTGAACTTATTTTTTGTTATAAATAAGTGGTTTATATCTTAGCTTAAAGCTAAAAGTTCCCTCTTTTTAGAGATATCATTTAAAAATTGGAAGTAATCAATAAATAACAAGTAATAGATACCTTTATTACACCTTCTTAAGCACATTTATATTTATATTACACTTAAATATAGATTCTCACAAAATTACATTTATACAATCAATATTTATTTCATTTTTTATAAAGCAATACTAAAAAAATATTAAAAAAAAATTACTTTTATCTTTGAGTGTTTCAAAATGGAATTATTACTGTAATAATTAAACATTTACTTCTTCAATATTCTATTCATATCCTTATTTTGCATTTGAATCGTAACATCAGCTTTATCAGTTTTCGTTGCAATTGTATCAATCAACTCATTTTGATTATCAATTTCAAAGGATAAATTAGTCGCCAATCCTTTTAATCTTGATAAAGAAGTGGACATTTCTTGTAAGTTTGCATCCAACTTAGCGCTAATATTTTTACTCCCCGATGCTTGAGTTTGACCCCCACCTTCCGTTTGATGAAGCCTTGTACTTGGGTGATTCTCATATCGATCATAATTCCCCAAAGTCTCCTTCAACGGTGAATCTACATCCTTGGATTCACCTCGTTGTAGATTTGGGGAGGATTCACTTTTTCCTGACATAAAATTCTTTAAACTACTAAAAACGGATTTGATCCCGTTTATATGTTTTTGGGAAAACCTCAAAGTCGCATTGATTTCATCTAAACGCTTATCGGTACGTTCTAATTGCTCCCGTTGTCTTGCTAATTCTTCTGCTGTTGCAATCCCAATCTGCTCGGAATCCCTTAATATCCCTATACTACGTTCGGTGCTTGTTATAGTTCGATTCTCTATATCGCGACGATTCTCTTGGAGTTTCTTCAATTCGTCGTCGAATGAACCTTGGGGGTGTCGAGAATTTTTTAGGAAGGTTTCGTCGTCGATTTCGTCGTCTTCTTCGAAAGGATTTGTTGATTTTGAATTGTAACGAGACATTTTTCTAATTTAATTTGTTTTAAATCGCTTTTAAACCGTAATTATAACAAGGAACAAAGATTAACAATGAATTAGATTTTGAGGTTATTAGAAACGTCAAAAGTTTGTGGCGACATCTTTTGAGAGGAATAATTTTGGTTAAAATATAATTAATTTTATAACAAATATTTATTAAATTAATTTATTAAATCGATTTATAATCAACAAAATCATCGAATCAATTATTATTTGATGATTTTATGAATAAATATTAAAAAAAAATTTGATTCACAGCGACATCTATTGAGTTAATTAAAATAATTATTATTAATTGTTAATAATAATTAATTAATTAAATCTAATCTAAAACAAACAGTTAAAACTTAATATTCGTTATTTCTAAAGCAATTTCATTTAACCTCAATAACAAAAAATTAACCTCTTCAAATTGGGCATCAAGCGTAGATTTACAAAAATTTTTATTCATTATTTGATTAAGAGGTAAATCTTTAACTTCACTTTGTGATAATTCATAATAATCCTCAAAACAATCATAGTCCTTTAAAGTTTCTTGCAAACTACAATTATGAGACTCTTCCAAATCATATTTTTCAAGATGATCACTTTTTCCCCAAATAAAATTCTTTAAACCACTAAAAACCGATTTAATCATCTTAATAGGGGCTCGATGGGTTGCTGCAGTTGGTTTTATTTCCTCCAAACGTTTATCAATTTGTGCTAATTGTTCTTGTTCTCTTGCTATTTCTTCCAAAGTATTTATTCCCATCTCATTGGACTCCCTTATTAAGTCAATGGTACGTCTCATGGTTGCTTCAATTCGATTTTGGACGTGATGGCGAGTTTCTTCAAGAAGTTTAATTTTATACTCATTGGAATCTTGCAAATCGGAGTTAAATAGATCAACATCTTCGAAACTTTCCTCGAAAGAATATTTCCATTTTAATTTAGGTGACATATTTTTAAACGTTTTTATTTCTTAATAATACTGGATGTAATAAAAATTTTAATTGTAATAAAAAAATTGATTTTTGAGGTTAAATTATTTTAATTTTATATTTTTCGGTTGGCATTTCTGATTGTCACTGTCACTAAACGTCATCTAACATAACCTCTTTTATTGTTTATCTTGTTTATTATTGTGTTTATTATTACAAATCATTTATAAATCAAGATTATTTTTATGAGGCTCCCAAAGAAATGGTTTCAATATTAATGTTAAATTTTTGTTAATTGTGCCGAATACTAGCTATATCCAAGGTTCTATGTTTTTATTTATACAGTGTATTTCACTTAAGAAGCAATATACAAAAATATAAAATAAAATTAAAAAATATTAAAATATAAAGCGAAATATTAAGGGTTATAATTTTATTATTGTTAGGTTATCCAACTTGACTCGGTTACCATGGTGATTAAGATCCAAATATTGCAGTTGCTTGTCAAAATTGAAATTGAATTTAAGTTTATTTAAGGAAAAAGTCTTATTTAATTGGTTTAAAAGGCTGTGTTTAATTCAAAATTGGTTTATCTAGGGTATGTTATAAACAAGGTAAGTGGATTAAATCAAAAAAAAGATATTTTTAATTAGGTTAGAATTGATAAAAAAATCGGAATAAAATTTTATTATTTTAAGGTTATCCAACTTGACTCGGTTACCATGGTGATTAAAATCCAAATATTGCAGTTGCTTGTCAAAATTGACGTTGAATTTAAGTTTTTTTTAATGAAAAACACATAATTAATTGGATTTAAAGGTTGTACTTGATTCAAAATGGGGAAATGGATGAAATTATAAGTAAGGTAAGTGGACTAAATAAAAAAAAATAATTTTTAGATCAATTAAAATGTACAAGAAGTTAGGATTAAATAACAATTAGAACTAGAATTAACACTAGACCTATATAGAACTAGAAAGTTTTAGGTTTAGCCGGGCGTCTTAGACAAGTCGTTAAAAAAACTTTCAGTTGTCAGTATCAACTTTAATTTTATTATTATATTCGTAATTTTCATAAAATAACCTTTAAAGTGAGTCCAAACTTGACGCATTTATCTCAAAAAACCAAAAAGTTCGAACTTCCAAGTTTTAATTTTGACATATTTGTCAAGTTCATAAAAAATCCTTTAAAATGAGTCCAAACTCGACATATCTAACTTTAATATTAATGGAAATACAATCACTTCCGGTTTGAAACGTCAACGTCAATTTTGACATATTTGTCATCTTCATTAAAAAACCTTTAAAATGAATCCAAACATGACGCACTTATCTCAAAAATCAAAAAAGTTAGAATAAAAAACATTAAACCCGAAATTAGCAACAATGCAGATAGTAATTTAATTTTTAAATATTAATACCAACCTTAATTTTTTATTTTTTTATTATGTTTTTGTGACAAATATTAAGACATTTTATAAAAATTATGAATATGTCAAAATGACATTGACATTTCAAACCGGAAGTTGCTTATATCTCGATTAATATTGGAATTAAACGTATCATGTTTGGGCTCAGTTTAAAAGATTTTTGACGACAATTACAAATATGTCAAAATTGACGTTTGTTACCGAAAGATGACCATAACTTCATTAATATTGAAGATAAATATATCGTGTTTGTACTTATTTTAAAGGATTTTTAATGAAGATTACAAATATGTCAAAATTGAGGTTGACATTTTAAATCTGAAGTTAGTTATCATATAATAGACAAATGAACAACTTCATGGTGTTTTTTCATGATGTATTCTTTATTAAAAAAAACATTAAAATGAGTCCGAACATGATGTTGTTAGATATCACTATGTTGTATATTTTTATTGCACTAAAACTAGAACTAACACTAGACCTAGAACTAGAAAGGTTCTAGAATTTTTCTAGTTCTAGGTCTAGTGTTAATTGTTACTAAGCGTTAAATTGTTGTCTATTTTTACTGAAATAGAACTAACATTAGACCTAGAACTAGAATCATTCGGGTTTAGCCGCACGTCTTTCAAGACTGCTAAACCCGAATGATTCTAGTTTTAGGTCATGTGTTAGTTCTAATGATAGTGCTAGAGCAAAACTAGAACTAACACTAGACCTAGAACTAGAAACATTCGGGTTTAGCCGTACCTCTCTAAAGACTGCTAAACCCGATTGATTCTAGTTCTATATCTAGTGTTAGCTATAGTTTTAAATCTTTATTTCTTGAGTTTAATAACACTTGTTTAGTGTTTAAATAATTATTAATACAAATATTATTATTATACATTAGTCAACGTCAGTTTGTTGGAGTTGGATAACCTTATAACTAATACTCGACGGACCTTGGCTATATCTTCTCTTTCTAGGTAGTAGGATATATCAATTCCATTCCAGATATCCCATTTCCCTAATTCTAAGAATACAAAGTCTCTTATAGCGAGATTTACCTTTAAACCGCCGAGGTTCTTTAAAATAATTAACATATTGATTATCTAAAACTGTTTACAAACATCATGTGCCCTAAATTTTGATATCAATCATTATTTACAAGTATTGGATCAAATCTCTGAAAATCACTGCCAAATATAATTATTTTTATTGAGTTATTTCCTTTTTAGATAACGGTTTTATCGCTTATCATTAATACAATTTGGGGATTTTTTAGTAATCTTTTACATTGAAGTGGTGAATCACTCTTTTTCATCTCCTTACCAGTTATTTTGTGTAAATATATACAGATTCTACAAATTGTGTTCAAAAATGTTCTTTACTTATTTCTAAAACATATTTAATAAGCGATTATATCCTATCGATCAGTTATACCAACCTAGATTAGTTGCAAAATGAATACTTGTAAAATTGAGTTTTTAACATAAAAATTGGAGATGTCTCAAGAATGAAAAGAGATGGGACAAAGTGATTAATGTAAAAAATGTTATTTATTAATGTCAAAAATGTATTTCATAATCGATTATCCCATAGATCAGTTATACCAACCTAAATTAGGTGAAAAATGAATCTTTGTAAAATTGAGTTTTTGACATAAAAATTGGAAATGTCTCAAGAATGAAAAGAGATGGGACAAAGTGATTAATATAAGAAATGTTCTTTATTAATGTCAAAAATGTATTTCATAATCGATTATATCCCATCGATCAGTTATACCAACCTAAATTAGTTGAAAAATTGCCTTTTTTGACATAAAAATTGGAGTTGTCTTAAGAATGAAAGGAGATGGGACAAAGTGATTAATATAAAAAATGTTGTTTATTAATGTCAAAATGTATTTCATAATCGATTATATCCCATAGATTAGTTATACCAACCTAAATTAGTAGAAAAATAAATATTTGAAAAATTGTATTTTTTTGACATAAAAATTGGAGTTGTCTTAAGAACGAAAAGAGATGGGACAAAGTGATTCAGATAAAAAATGTTCTTTATTGATCTCAAAAACATGTTTTATAAACGATTATATCCCATCGATCAGTTATACCAACCTAGATTAGTTGCAAAATGAATACTTGTAAAATTGAGTTTTTGACATAAAAATTGGAGATGTCTCAAGAATGAAAAGAGATGGGACAAAATGATTAATATAAAAAATGTTCTTTATTTATGTCAAAAATGTATTTTATAAACGATTATATCCCGTCGATATTGCTTACGGTTACAGTCTTCGCTTTTATTGAAAAATTGAGGAATCGCCAAAACGCTCGAAAAGGAGCCCAGAATCATTAAAAAAATTGTCACCTTCATTTTGGATTGTTCATGAATTCATTAAGAATTAATTTTTTTGTTGAGGCATTTATAGGATTTTTTTGGGTGTGTCTTTTTCGTTATGAATTGATAAAGTATAAAAATAATTCTTTAATCTTAACATGTTGTGCATCAATCAGAGATTATTGAACACTTGAACTTGAACTTTGATTTTTTATCAGTAAATCGAGATTAAAGACACATTTTTCTTTTGAATCATTTTAAGATAATCATTTATTATTTTATTAATCACTCTCTACACTTAACCTAAAATTAATAAAAATTTTAGATTATTTAAATTATCGCTTTGAACGGATTATTAAGAGTTAGGAAACGATTTATATCTTAAATTAAAGCTGAAATTTTCCTCTTTAAGATGGTGTGTAATATTAAATATCATTGATTATAAAAATGATGAGTAAAAAATTAAAACCTAAAATGCCAAATTTTAACTTAGCTTCAAATTAATAAAAATTTAAGATTTTTTAAATCATCGCCTTGAGCGGATTATTAAGAGTTAGGAAACGATTTATATCTTAAATAAAAGCTGAAATCTTGCTCTTTAAGATGGTGTGTAATATTAAATATCATTGATTATAAAAATGTTGAGTAAATAATTAAAAACTAAAATGCCAATTTTTAACTTAACCTGAAATTAATAAAAATGTTAGATATTTTAAATCATCGCCTTGACCGGATTGTTAAGAGTTAGGAAACGATTTATATCTTAAATAATAGCTGAAATCTTCCTCTTTAAGATGGTGTGTAATATTAAATATCATTGATTATAAAAATGTTGAGTAAAAAATTAAAAACTAAAATGCTAATTTTTAACTTGACATAAAATTAATAAAAATTGAAGATTTTTTAAATTATCACCTTGACCGGATTATTAAGAGTTACGAAACGATTTATATCTTAAATTAAAGCTGAAATCTTCCTCTATAAGATGGTGTGTAATATTAAATGTCATTGATTATAAAAATGTTGAGTAAAAAATTAAAAACTAAAATTCCAATTTTTAAATTAACCTAAAATTAATATAAATTGAAGATTTTTCAAATCATGGTCTTGACCGGATTATTAAGAGTTAGGAAACGATTTATATCTTAAATAAAAGCTGAAATCTTCCTCTTTAAGATGGTGTGTAATATGAAGTATCATTGAGTATAAAAATGTTGAGTAAAACATTAAAAACTAAAATGCCAATTTTTAACTTAACCTGAAATTAATAAAAATGTTAGATATTTTAAATCATCGCCTTGACCGGATTATTAAGAGTTAGGAAACGATTTATATCTTAAATTAAAGCTGAAATCTTCCTCTTTAAGATGGTGTGTAATATGAATTATCATCGATTATAAAAATGTTAATAATAATCTTTATTATGCTAATAATCCGAAGGCATACATTCGTCAATATAAAATTTACAAGCAAGGCGAAAAATATAATAAAATATAATATATAAAATATTACACGTAACATTTACATAAAAGCAAATACACAGTCATAACAATCCATGTCAGAACAGTAGTGACAGGGAAAGAAAGTTAATCTGTTCGTATACTAAACACATTCAAAGGCCTGTATATCATTCGACAATTCTTCAATAGAGTAACATGCTTTACGCAATAAAACATCCTTAATCCTAGTTAGAAAAACTTTAAATGTTAAATTCCTGTAACTACTAGGGCCCTTACAGACGGACGTTTATGCCCGCGTTGATGTTTGCACATCCAAAAACGTGCATACAAAAACGTATGCTAGGTCAGCGTACAGACGTTCTGATTTCCTAAAGCCCTATGGGCAGAAAGATCTTAATCATGACAAAAAAATTTTTAATTACCGATTGGCACGGGCACGAGGTAAAATTGAAAATACATTTGGCATATTAGCAGCACGATTTCAAATCTTTTACACTCCTATCCGGTTACGCTTAGAATCAATAGACAAAGTGGTACTGGCTTGCTGTGTACTTCATAATTTTTTAAAACGAAGCTGCCCTAACATATATACACCACCTGATTCTGATTTCGAAAAAGTAAGTTTGCAATCAGGTCTGAGAGCTAATCCAAGTCACCTTGCTCACCTGCAACGTAGCCATGGTGGGAACTTTGGCAGTGAAGCAGAGCAAGTGCGACAATTATTTATGCAGTATTTTAATGAAGAAGGAGCTGTATCGTGGCAACCTTCTTATTTTCCCTACGAAAACCTCCTCTAAGACTATTTATTTTAGTAATAACTGAAGCTTTGGTCGCGTTTGGCTGAACAATCTGCAGCTTCTTGATCAGCATTTTGTAGGCGTCGCTTTTTTTTTTATTCAAATATGCTTTGGTTTTTATATGCCATAGACAGGGCAGTTCCCTGTACATTTCAATGAATTCACGCAGGAAGTCACGAGAGAGTGTTCTACAATCAGACATTCTACAAAACAATAAATTTGCGAATCAAATTTCATAAACACGGAACTTACCTGGGCACTGAACGCTACTGATGAACGTCGCATAATTTACATCTACACGTTGAGACTTGAGAGCGAATCCCGACAGCCGGCAGAAGTTTTGTGCGTCGTTCTTTTTGAGTGTGCACTCAAACAGGTGACGTTCTTCTGCATACACATTAACGTTTTTGTGTGTACGTTTTTGAATGTGCATACATTAACGCGTCTGTAGAGGCCTTTAATCTTGTCATCTTAAAGGAGATGACGTTAACCAAATATTTATACTTAATTCAGATTTTCTTTAGATTAGTTAATCACAAACAAATACTTGTAATTAATAACTTACAAAGCTATCTCAACAAATAATCGATAATTTAGTACTTATGATCAATGCACAACAATCTGTTATTGTTATTAAGATAAAATATTTTATGGACACACCCAAAAAAAATCATATAAAAACCCCAAAATCAACTCAACACCCAATCATTTAACAAACAATCAAAATGAAGCTAACAATTTTAATCGTTATGTGCAGCTTTTCCATCATTTTGGCCAACCCACAACTTCCAACAATAAGTGAAAATCAAGATTGCAACCGTAAGTACTTAATTAACTTTTAATTAAATTAAACTTAACACTTTGATTTTAGCCACAATGCTATTAGTTATAATGCGCAATAAATACAACCCTGGTATTTTCTTAACCGGCCCAAATTGTACTTACGCAAGCAGAAAAATTAAATATTCCATTGATGGTGAAGTAAATTACGATGATAGTGGAAATTATCCTCTGTTGGGAGGCTTCCCAATACCCGAAACGATTTCTTGCGATGCTATTATTAAAGCTTCCGTTGTAGCTTTCGATGAGGATGGTGTGCAAATCGGGGAATCCGATATAGCAAATATTCCACCATGTAAGAATATATTTATTTAAGTTTAATTAAATATCTAATTTATTTTTTTTTGGGGGTTCTCAACTTAAAGGTGAAAAATGTATAGGTAAAAAAGACAATGTTTTAAATGAATTTTTAATTAACTTTTTATTAACATTTTAGGTATTATGCATACACGTTATGATAGCGATAATATGAACATAATTGTTTCAATAACGACTCCCCCAACATCGGATTGTACCGCAAATAATTTCAAAATAAAATGTGTTATTGATGAAACGATTACTTACACAGATATAAATAATGATGATTTAGGGGGAACTGTTAAATTAAATGAGCCATTAACTTGCAAAGCTGAATTATCAATTCTAGCTTACGGTAAAAACGGAAAAGAACTTTGGGAAACCGATTCAACAACTTTAAGAGTAAACGGATGTTAAAATTAATTGTTCAAATACAAATTTTGTTATATAACTTATTAATTACTAACTTTAATAAACGATGTAAAATAAGTTTTTACTTAATATTTTTATAATCAATTATATTTAATATTACACACCATCTTAAAGAGGGAGGTTTCAGCTATAATTTAAGATATAAATCGTTTCCTAATTCCTAAAAATCCGGTCAAGGCGTTGATTTAAAAAAACTTAAATTTCTCTCAATATCAGGTTAAGTGAAAAATTGGCATTTTAGTTTTTAATTTTTTACTCAACATTTTAATAATCAATGATATTTAATATTACACAGCATCTTAAAGAGGAAGATGTCAGCTTTATTTTGAGATATAAATCGTTTCCTAACTCTTAATAATTCAGTTAAGGCGATGATTTAAAAAATCTTAAATTTTTATTAATTTTAGATTAAGTTAAAAATTGGCATTTTAGTTTTTAATTTTTTATTCAACATTTGTATAATCAATGATATTTAATATCACACACTATCTTAAAGAGGAAGATTTCAGCTTTAATTTAAGATATAAATCGTTTCCTAACTCCTCAAAATCCGGTCAAGGCGATGATTTAAAATATCTAACATTTTTATTAATTTCAGGTTATGTTAAAAATTGGCATTTTAGTTTTTAATGTTTTACTCAACATTTTTATAATCAATGATATTTCATATTACACACCATCTTAAAGAGGAAGATTTCAGCTTTAATTTAAGATATAAATCGTTTCCTAACTCCTCAAAATCCGGTCAAGGCGATGATTTAAAATATCTAACATTTTTATTAATTTCAGGTTATGTTAAAAATTGGCATTTTAGTTTTTAATGTTTTACTCAACATTTTTATAATCAATGATATTTCATATTACACACCATCTTAAAGAGGAAGATTTCAGCTTTAATTTAAGATATAAATCATTTCCTAACTCCTAAAAATCCGGTCAAGGCGATGATTTAAAAAATCTAAAATTTTAAGTTAAGTTAAAAATGGGCATTTTAGTTTTTAATGTTTTACTCAACATTTTTATAATCAATGATATTTCATATTACACACCAGGAAGATTTCAGCTTTATTTTGAGATATAAATCGTTTCCTAACTCTTAATAATCCGGTCAAGGCGATGATTTAAAAAATTTTAGATTTTTATTAATTTTAGATTATGTTAAAAATTAACATTTTAGTTTTTAATTATTTACTCAAAATTTTTATAATCAATGATATTTAATATTACACACCGTCTTAAAGAGGGAGATTTCAGCTTTAATTTAAGATATAAATCGTTTCCTAATTCCTAAAAATCCGGTCAAGGCGTTGATTTAAAAAAACTTAAATTACTCTCAATATCACGTTAAGTTAAAAATTGGCATTTTAGTTTTTAATGTTTTACTCAACATTTGTATAATCAATGATATTTAATATCACACACCATCTTAAAGAGGAAGATTTCAGCTTTAATTTAAGATATAAATCGTTTCTTAACTCTTAATAATCCGGTTAAGGCGATGATTTAAAAAATCTTAGATTTTTATTAATTTTAAATTAAGTTAAAAATTGGCATTTTAGTTTTTAATTTTTTACTCAACATTTGTATGATCAATGATATTTAATATCACAGACCATCTTAAAGAGGAAGATTTCAGCTTTAATTTGAGATATAAATCGTTTCCTAACTCCTAAAAATCCGGTCAAGGCGATGATTTAAATAATCTTAAATTTTAAGTTAATTTAAAAATTGGCCTTTTAGTTTTTTATGTTTTACTCAACATTTTTATAATCAATGATATTTAATATCACACACCATCTTAAAGAGGAAGATTTCAGGTTTAATTTAAGATATAAATCGTTTCCTAACTCTTAATAATCCGGTCAAGGCGATAATTTAAAAAATCTTAAATTTTTGTCAATTTTAAGTTAATTTAAAAATTGGCTTTCTAGTTTTTAAATTTTTGCTTAACATTTTTATAATCAACAATATTTAATGTTATTGTCAATATTTATGTTTATTTTTAAATATGAATTTTTTCATATTTAAAATTGAAAGTAACTTTTTTTTGAATTTTTCTATTATGAGAATTGATTACCTCGCTGTGGTGACATGTTGAATTTTCTTTTACAAGAAATGCTGGTTTAAGGTTGTTGATGTTAACAGCTACTTCCTTGTTATTTTTGAAAATTGCAAAATTGAAATTACCACCATTTTGGCCTTCTAATCCCGACATTTGGTTTCGGCAAGTTGAAGCACAGTTTACTTTAACTAGAATTAGCAGTGAAAAAACAAAATTTAACGTTCTTTTGGCAAATTTACCCACTGAGATCATCTCCACCGTGGTAGACCTCATACAGAACCCTCCAAACACGAATCCATATTCTTCACTCAAAAAATTGTTAATCGACAGGTTATCATTGAGTGAAGAAAAACGTAACGATGTTCTATTAGGTTCGCAAATGGGAGATCAAAAACCGTCAGATTTTTATCTAGCGATGTTGACCACGGTTGGTGGTTCTCAGGTGGTTAGTCCAAATTTATTATTAAAATTGTGGCAAAGGAGACTACCTTGTGTTGTTTCGGTTGTACTCCTCGCTTCTGGCAAAGAGGACGTTGTGGACATTCTTTCCATTGCCGACAAGGTGTGGGAATCAATGAATTTGACGTCGACCTCAACACACCTCTCGGAAGTTCAAAAACATCGCACCACAAAAACACCACCACAACAACAACAACAGGACAAAAAATTTAGAAAATCAAATAAATTCTTTGACTACCCAATTTCAAAACACACCGAAATACGTCGAAGAATTGCAATTATAATTGTTTTCACAATTCTCGAGATAGACATCGTTCTTCGTCACGTCACTCGCGCAATAGATCTATTTCTACGAGTTATTCGACTATTTGTTGGTATCACTGTAAATTTGGAGACAACGCGGTTAAATGTGGAGGAACATATTGCAAATTTTATAATTCCTTCACCGACAAAAACAAAAATTTTCCATCGACATCAAAAAACTAATAAAGGTTTCAAAAGAAAAACAAAATTTTTCCAAATTCAAANGAAACCTTACCACCGAAATAAATACAATCTACCAAGTTGCGAAAAATAATAACTTCCCAACTTACACAATAAATAATATTATAAACAAACAACAGAAAAAACAAAAAATGATTAATTGTACCACTCTAAGGAATCAACACAATGAAGATCAAAATATCTATTATAGAGCTATAACATTCCAAGGCAACATATCCAATAAAATAAAACAGAGCTTAAAACAATATAATATAAATCTTAATTTCAAACCAAATAAAACATTAGAAAGAATACTTATAAACAATAAAGACAAAACAAATAAACTAGACGACAATGGCGTGTACATACTAGAGTGCGACACTTGTAAAGCAGCGTACATTGGAGAAACAGGCAGAAGCCTTAGAAAAAGAATAAGAGAACATAAAAACAAAAATAACTCCAACTTCGGAAATCACCTAACATTTAACTCAAAACATGAATTTAACGAGGATAAAAATTCCAGAATCCTTCATCATATCAATAAAAGTTACTATTTAGAAATAATGGAAAACTATGAAATTAATAAATTCCTCAACAACTACCCAGATGTAACATGCCTAAACGAACAAATTATACCTACAAGAAGACCACTATATACCTATCTCAAACAACCATATACACCTCCACGAAAACCTCCCGATCTCTAAAAACAGCTGCTCTCTCTGTACCATTATATTTTCAGTGTGTTTAGTGTAGGGAATTAATATGTTTATGTTGTGACACCTCATTTTAACCTGTTGAATAACAACCGATTCAAGAAAGTTTAAATTCAATACACGACAATCACATTTGACAAGTTGCCAACATCAAAAAGGAAAATATACCATTGACAGTTTCAACATAACCTAAAATATAATAAAAAGTGATTTACGATAACACATGTTTAGAGTCTAACATTTTAATAGTAAATTGATTCAGTAAATTATCACATACATGTTTAGTTGCTCAAAAAATTGACGAACTCCTGAAGATGCTCCGAAAAGAGCGAAACCGGTAGAGTGATAATAAACACATTTCACCTTTAAGTGCAAAATTTGTTTAATTGAATTACCCAGGTGAAAAGAAAAACAAAAAATGAATATTAATTTTTTACATAGACATCAATTTGTGGTTTACACTGACCACAAACCTCTAATCAACACAAAAAACTCCACGTCAGACACGATATCTTAGTTACATCACACAATTAACATCAGATATCAGGTACATTACAGGAGAATCAAACATTGTAGCCAGAACAAATATTGATTTTCTAAATTCACACTATCCTGACACACAAACCTTTTTAAGCATTTACTAAACAAACAATACTCAAAGACACAAACTACTAAATATAACCTATAGCAACAAACAACATCACATTCAGATGTAAAGCTTTGGTGCGACATTTCAACAAACAATCCTCGAACATACATACCACAAAAATTTCGTAAAACAATTTTCAACAAATTTCACAACTTAACACATCCTGGTATTCGCCTTACACACACATCATCAAAACACGATTCTTTTGGCCTCACACATTCAGTTATGGACAAAAACCTGTTTGCGATGTCAACAAACAAAAGTTCAAAAGTACACAAAATCACCTATTAGTAAAATTCCGATACCAAAATTAAGATTCGATCATATCCACATTGATTTGGTCGGTCCTCTCACTCCGTCCCTTGGCTGCACATATGTGCTCACCGTAATAGATCGTTTCACGCGTTGGCCAGAAGCTTTTCCTCTCAAAGATATTGGTTCTTCTTCTATTGCGGATACTTTGTTTCGGCATTATTTCAGCCGATTTGGCATTCCTAGCACTATAACCCATGATCAGGGACGACAATTCGAATCAAAACTCTTTTCAAAATTTCACACCCTTCTAGGAACACGTCAAATTCATACATCCACCTTCCATCCCCAAAGCAACGGAATTTTAGAAAGGTTTCACCGTTCTTTAAAAACAGCCATAACTGCCAGAGGTAACACTACGAGGTGGAACAATGATCTTCCCTTGGTTCTCCTAGGCCTCAGATCATCTCTTAAGGAAGACCTAGGTTGTTCATCTGCTGAACTTGTATACGGTCAACCACTTAGGCTTCCAGGAGAATTTTTTGTTAATATTCAACACCCTTTGGAATCTGATCCATTGCTATCTAGTTTACGAGAAACATTCTCTTGTTTGAAACCAGTAAACACAGTTTTTCATTCCAACCAAAAACCATTTATTCATAAAGATTTATTCATTTCAAAATTTGTTTTTGTCAAAATTAATGGGATTCAACCCTCTTTAACACCAAGATATGAAGGCCCATTTAAAGTGATAAAAACATTTCCGAAATATTTTGTAATTTTCAAAAATAACAAGGAAGTAGCTGTTAACATCAACAACCTTAAACCAGCATTTCTTTTAAAAGAAAATTCAACATGTCACCACAGCGAGGCAATCAATTCTCATAATATAAAAATTCAAAAAAAAGTTACTTTCAATTTTTAAATATGAATTTTTTTTTCTTTAATCACCATATTCCTCTTTTTATTAATCTTTATAGGAGGGGAAGTGGCTGTAGCATGCTGTGCACACGACATGTACAAACAAAACCACGTTTCCATATAAAATTATTATTATTTATAAAATTATTATCATTCAAATAATAATCAATCGTTCGTTCACATGATTAGTCCTTCAAATTATAATCATTCATTTAATGTGTACGGTTCATTTTATCATTTATTAAAATATTATTAATATTATTAAAATTATCTTATTATATTGTGGACATTTATATATCCACAGTTATATTCAATTATATTTATAATTATGTAATAATTAATAATATAAAATTTTTCAAATTCAAATTTTGACGTTTCATTTAGCGCCACCTATGAATCAACTATTTAAAATCCCAATTAAAATATTACAATAAATTTTAATTAATTTTCCCACAACTTGTTAATTAACCAACAAAACCCATCGTTTTTAACGTTTACGTAAACTAATAAACAATAAAACGATGTGAATTAAGTGTTTAAAGAAAGTTTTTGTGTTATTGTAAATTTGACTTTGACGTTTATTTTCCCCATTGTGATCGAGTCTTTAATGTGTTTCTTGTGTCTTGTATGTTTCCCATTTATTTTGTTAAATATTATGTTAAAAAAGTCGCGTTAAAATGTTACAACAGCTCGAAAACGGTACGTTAACAAAACCAAAAACGATCGATTACGATTTATATAGTAAATTAGCCCGGAAACTGCGTTTTTTTGTACCCCCCAGATGAAACAAGAAATGTGTGGGTGCAACTTATATTGATATAAACCTGGCTTTTAATTCGTTAATTTTGCGAAGACACTTTAAAATTGTTATGGAATCAAATTGTTATATTCATTTGTGTGGGGTAAAAATTAATTTTTTTAATTTTTTTTGGTTATGTTTTTTAGTTGATGATGTTGAATGCTCCGAACATATTTGTTCGGGATGTCTCAATGTTCTCGATGATGAGGAGTGCGTTTCCGCCCTTGGACAAGACTGGCACGTTGATTGCTTTCGGTAAAAACACCTTAATTTAATCAAAAAAGTTAAATTAAAAAAATTTTGACGTTTAACATAACCTCAAAAAAAATTTTAATTTATTAAAATAAATTTTATTTTATCATTAACTCAATAATTGCGTTTCCGCCTTATAAAAAGACTTACTTTTACATTATTTTTGATAAAAACACTTAATTTAATTAATAATTTAAATTTTGACATTTAACATAACCTTAAAATTTTTTTTATTTATAATAATTTTAATTGTATTAACTCAATAATTGCGTTTCCGCCTTATAAAAAGACTTACTTTTACATTATTTTTAATAAATACACTTAATTTAATTAAAAATGATTTAAATTTTGACATTTAACATAATTTTGACGTTTAATATAACCTAAAAAAAATTTTTTTCTTTCCAAATTAGGTGCTCAGCTTGCGATGCTTCTTTATCCAGTTGGTATTTTGAGAAAGATGGGTTATTATTTTGCAAGAATGATTATTGGAGTCGATATGGTGAAGCTTGCCAACATTGTAGCCAGGTATTATTAATTAAAAATATTAATTCATAAAATTTAATTCTTTTAAATCATTTTTAGATCATAACCGGACCTGTTATGGTCGCTGGAGAACATAAATTCCACCCGGAGTGTTTTTGTTGTAGTCTTTGTGGTATTTTTATCGGGGATGGAGATTCTTATGCTCTTGTTGAGCGATCAAAATTGTATTGGTAATTATTTTAATTTTTTACAATTTTTATTAATATCTTACAATTAGTAGATTAATGAGTCATATTTTTATTTGTTTTAAATGATTTTTATCTTTACAACTGTTGATACATCTCCTCTGCAGCTGGAAAGTTTTTAAATGAATACTCAAAGCTGAAAGGAGTTCTTTAAAGCTGTAGGATATCCTAAAGATTATCTTTTACTAAAAATATATACAGCAACACTTTTATTTCAATAATACCTTGTTTGATAATAGATACACCAAGAAATTCTACAATAGAAAAAATAGATGAACCTACAATTTCGAGTCAGTGTCGTTTTCTAGATGTTAGTATAAAATTGAAAGTTTGTCTTTTATTTTATATAGAATTTAAGTCTAACAAGTTTCGGCCCTTGGCCATCTTCAGAAACTCCACAAATAGATTAACATCTCTCATCTTATCCATTTTACAAACGACAGCGGAAGGTAGCGCTAGTTAGCACTAAAACTAGAACTAACACTAGACCGAATATTTCCAGTTCTAGGACTAATGTGAGAGGTGTAATTTTACACTAGCACTATCATTAGAACTAACACAAGATCTAGAACTAGAATCATTCGGGTTTAACCGTCTTGAGAGACGTGGGACTAAATCCGAATGTTTCTAGTTCGCGGTCTAGTGTTAGTTCTAGGGGCAGTGGTAGGTAGCGCTAGTTAGCATAAGATATTACTCTGTTGTCTATTTTTATTGAACTAAAACTAGAATGAGAACTAGAAACATTCGGGTTTAGTCGTGAAAAAAACTTTCAGTTGTCAATGTCAACTTTAATTTTATTGTTACCTTTAAAGTGAGTCCAAACTTGACACATTTATCTCAAAAAACCAAAAAATTCGAACTTTTAATTTTGACATAATTGTCAACTTCATAAAAATCTTTTAAAATGAGCATATTTTTAAACGACATATTTAACTTTAATATTAATGGAAATGTAATCACTTCCGGTTTGAAACGTCAACGTCAATTTTGACATATTTGTCATCTTCATTAAAAAACCTTTAAAATGAGTCCAAAGAGAACTCAAAAAACAAAAAAGTTAGAATAAAAAACATTAAACCCTAAGTTAGCAACAATGAAGATAGCAATTTAATTTTTAAATATTAATACCAACCTTATTTTTTTTATTATACTTTTGTTTTTGTGACAAATATTAAGACATTTTATAAAAATTATGAATATGTCAAAATGACATTGACATTTTCAAGCGGAAGTTGCTTATATCTCGATTAATATTGGATTTAAATATAACACGTTTTTAAAGGATTTTTCACGACGATTACAAATATGTCAAAATTGAGGTTGACATTCTTAACCGGAAGTTGACCATAACTTCATTAATATTGAAGATAAATATGTCGTGTTTGCTCTCATTTTAAAGGATTTTTAATGAATATTACAAATATGTCAAAAGTGAGGTTGCCATTTTAAACCTGAAGTTAATTATCAATATCATGTAATGATATTCACTTTCTTTATATTTTTAACGTATTTTTGGCTCATTTCACATTGATTAAAAAAAGTCGTCGATTTTTAAGCCACATGATGATTCTTGAATTTTCCCTAAGTTTCTTAATATCTCTTTCGTTAAAAAAGAGCGTTCTTAAATTTCAATCTGTAAACTTGTAACACTTCGTCCTTAGTTTTATTTGACAACTTTTAAACTTTAATTTTGTAAATTAGTAACTAATAATCTGATTTCGACATTGATATGTGATCTTTTTTAACAAAACAAAAAGAAATATTAAGAAACTTGTTTGTAAAATGGATAAGATGAGAGATGTTAATCTATTTATAGAGTCTCTGAAGATGGCCAAGGCCCGAAACTGGTTAGACTTAAATTCTATACAGGCTCTCTCACGTAACTGGTTCGTTAGAACTTTTTTAGGTTCCAGTATTCGTACAGTTTTGAAATTTTGGTAGTGTGGGTTGTTCAGTTGGAACTTTCGATCTAAAATATTTTCAAGATGGCTGCCACTTCCGGTCCACCGGAAGTAGACCATAACTTCGTTATTTCAAATGGAATGCTATAGTTTTTATTGCACCTTTTAATTGTACGTAAAAAAATTAGTTGACTTTCGTAAAAGTTATTGGTACCTAGCGTTTTTCGTTTTCGAGTTATTTTGATTTTAAGGTTTTTTTGGCAAATTTCACCATGCTCTTTAAAACCCTATATCCCAGCCAACGTTTATTCAAAAAAGCTCTAAATTGGCACGATTACTCTTCAGATGCTCTCAAATAGGTTGTCATATATTGCATCAGGGTATCTTATACAGAGTGGTCAAAAATTGAATTACCGTTTCTCCATATTCAATGGGGAGAAAGTCGAAAATTTTAAATGGAACGCCCTACACGAAAGGGAATTTAATTCTCTACAATTTCCAACATTCCTATATCTATTTATTGTAGTTTCTCTCGTATTCGTGAATTTATCGAAACATGCAGGAAATGCAGGTTTTTTTATTAGAAAGCTATGGAATTTTCACAGTTTTTGGTCCATGTTTGTATTATTATTGTCATTTGAGTCATCAGTTACATTTGATGATGGGTGTAAGTCATTGAACATCATGGTAAATTATTCCAACGCCGATATTTGAAATTTATTTTGTATTGATGGCGAATGTAGTAAACTTTTGGACAGGACGTGTCGGACACTTAATGAGAGATGCCTAACAAACCTAACGCCCATCACAAGAAAATTTCAAAAAATTGATAANTAATGGGTGTCTCACGTAACTGGTTCGTTAGAACTTTTTTAGGTTCCAGTATTCGTACAGTTTTGAAATTTTGGTAGTGTGGGTTGTTCAGTTGGAACTTTCGATCTAAAATATTTTCAAGATGGCTGCCACTTCCGGTCCACCGGAAGTAGACCATAACTTCGTTATTTCAAATGGAATGCTATAGTTTTTATTGCACCTTTTAATTGTACGTAAAAAAATTAGTTGACTTTCGTAAAAGTTATTGGTACCTAGCGTTTTTCGTTTTCGAGTTATTTTGATTTTAAGGTTTTTTTGGCAAATTTCACCATGCTCTTTAAAACCCTATATCCCAGCCAACGTTTATTCAAAAAAGCTCTAAATTGGCACGATTACTCTTCAGATGCTCTCAAATAGGTTGTCATATATTGCATCAGGGTATCTTATACAGAGTGGTCAAAAATTGAATTACCGTTTCTCCATATTCAATGGGGAGAAAGTCGAAAATTTTAAATGGAACGCCCTACACGAAAGGGAATTTAATTCTCTACAATTTCCAACATTCCTATATCTATTTATTGTAGTTTCTCTCGTATTCGTGAATTTATCGAAACATGCAGGAAATGCAGGTTTTTTTATTAGAAAGCTATGGAATTTTCACAGTTTTTGGTCCATGTTTGTATTATTATTGTCATTTGAGTCATCAGTTACATTTGATGATGGGTGTAAGTCATTGAACATCATGGTAAATTATTCCAACGCCGATATTTGAAATTTATTTTGTATTGATGGCGAATGTAGTAAACTTTTGGACAGGACGTGTCGGACACTTAATGAGAGATGCCTAACAAACCTAACGCCCATCACAAGGAAGAATTTTAAAAATTGATAAAGAATTGGAAAACATCGATGTACTAATATCGATGTTTTTATGAGCGATGTTGCATCCCTACCGAGGCAGGAGCGCGTTTACTAAAGATATTAACACTTTTATTTCAATAATACATAGTTTGATAATAACCAAGGCAGCCTCGATGCCGAGGCAGTAGTGTTAGTACTAAGAAAATAAACAGTAAAGCTTTTATTTCAATGACATTATATTGAATAGTAGCTGAGGAAATTATGCTGCGGATGCAGGATCGCGTTTATTAAAAATATAAGCAGTAAAACATTTATTTCAATAATATTTTGCTGGATAATAACCGAGGCTACCGAGGCAGTAGTGTGAGTACTAAGAAAATAAGCAGTACAGTTTTTATTTCAATGATATTTTGAAAATCCCGAGGGCACTATGCTGCCGAGGCAGTAGCGCAAATACTAAAGATGAGAGGAGTGAAGCTTTAGATATCAAAGTTGTGCTACACAGCCCAACTTTGTTGTTTAACTATTGTTTATGTTGGATAGGGTTAACTTGTTCCCGATGCAATAGTTATTTTTTTTTCCACCGAGGCAAGTGTAATTAGGTTTTACAAAAGGCTTTCAGACAAATTGTTTGATACATTTTATTTACCGCAGCTATGGGTAATGGGTACACAACTTTTGTATACATTCTACCAAAAATAAAACTGAACAGTTTTTTATGTAAGATGACTCTGTCGAAAAAAGGATTGAATGATGTATTAAGTTTTTTACATCACTGTATCATCTCTGTATTTATTTAGCGATAATTGCACTGCTCAAAAGAAAAATAACACTTTGGTTAGATTTTTAGTTACTTTATGTAATATAGTAGATTTGGTATTATAATCCATCGTTTTACTGAGCCAGGGCATACCTTGCGATCGTTATATCGGAATTATCTAAAACCAGAAAAAACGCGTCGATCGAATTTTTTTGCCATAAGAGTATATAACAACAATAAAATCATGTAGCAAGAACTTTCATGTCATTTCCGTTAGTCAAAACATGATAAAGAACTACGTTTTACATTTCAAAGATTTTTTTAATACTATCCCTAAAGCAGCGTCCGAAGAAAGGTTTGTTATAAGTTCTTATCACACGGTGTTATGTGCGGTTCATCTGCTAGGAGTGACAATTTAACCCATTTTAATACTGTTAAAAATAATAAATCACCGAATTTAAATCTGATTCCCAACTTGTATGACTGTGAATTACCAATAGAATATTTAAAATATAAACATGTTATGCTATTAGCAATGTGTAGGAAATACTGAAATGTATTTTTTTGTAATTCGCGACGCACATACGTTGATTTTAACGATTTAAGCGGTCAAAAGTTGAATTCAAAAAGTAATCATAATTACAAAGGAAATACACAAAGAGTGTGTAGACAGTTCCAGAAACAAAAGGTAACACCCTCTATACTATCCGTGGTAGTGTGTGGTTGCACATGTCATTAGAACCTGATCGCATTGCGTGTACGCGTTACAGTTTTCGGCGTTCTTTGCGTAAGCAACTTTTACAAAGTCAATATTTGAGTTTCTGTGTCTGTCACTAAAGTGAGGGTGATGGATCCCGATAGTTCAGGTAAGAATCAATAGGGATTACAATATTTTAAAAAACCTGCGATGTTTTAAGGTTATTTCAAAGGTTCGAAACCTTGTGTGTTTTTGAAACGAAATTTCCGGTATTTTTTGCTTTTAAAATCTATTTTGTTGTACTATCGCGCCCGATCGAGCTATAATTCTTTTTGATTATGATACTTTGTACTTTCATTTAACTGATGACGATTAAATCAGCTGCGGATACGGCGCGTTTCATAAATTTCAGAGACTTATACGTTATGACTTGAAATAGAGGAAAAAACACGGAATTTGATTTTTCTATATTATTCTGTTTTCAAGTGATTTCAACATCATCTAGCACGTCTAGAATAAAAGGAGTAACTCGTCAATATTTATATGATCAACTGCAACAATTCAATTTTCCAACTTTAGATGAAAAGTTGAATCATTTGGAAAAGCATCTCTTGTCGTACTCCTGTAACGCTGAAGATAAGATAAGATGTCTGAAGAAAAGATTTGGTTACTTTAAATCTTCAATAAAAGTGAAATGGTCGAAAGCTCATAGAAAAGAAGATGTTTTCAAAAAAACGAATAAGGTCTGGTTGGATGGAACCTTTGAACTTCCAAGTGATCGTCAATGTCGGCCGGGACGTCCTTCTAAACCATTTAGTGAATTGAGTGAGAGAAGTAAGCGCCGAAAAACCGAACAGGTTCGCACGACTGTAGACGATGAAGTTATTATTCATGCTGCACAAACAACCTTAAGAGAAAGAGGCAAAAGAGATGCATCTCAAATTCTGCAAAACATCACAAATTCTCCTACTCGTGCTGGAAAATATAAGAAAGCTTTCCAACCCAAATATTGCCAACAAGAAATTCGTCCACTAACACCGCAAGAAGCTTTAGCCATGTTTGTAGAGGCTGATTTAACTAAGAGGCAATATGAAGTTATTAGAAGTAGGAACAAAGCTCTTTATCCGTGTTACAATCTAGTAATTAAAGCAAAACAAGATTGCTATCCACCTAAAGAATGTATAAGGGTCACAAGTACCTGCGCCGAAAGTACATTACAAGGCCTCATGAACAACACCGTTACGCGCTTTTCAATTTATCTGGAAGAAGTACTGGGAACCCTCAATGAAGAAGAAAGAAATCATTGCTAATTATTTGTAAATGGGGTTGTGATGGTTCGCAGCAAGCTAAATATAAACTGAAATTCGATAATGATGCCGATTCAGATGGTCATATATTTCTGAGTTCTTGCGTACCAATACAAATAGTTTGTGGCAAGGATAAAAAGAAAGTCATTTGGCAAAACCCACCACCGTCTTCGCCAAAATATTGCCGACCGATAAGATTCAGATTTCTGAAGGAAAACGCGGATGTTACTAAAGAAGAAATTAGTTTTGTCGAAGAGTCTGCACAGAGTTTAGTTGCTACCGAAGTCATTTTGAACGGAAAGACATTCCTGTTTGGACATATATTGAAAATGACTATGGTTGACGGAAAGGTTTGCAACGCAGCTACTGGCACAAAATCAACGACACGGTGTTATATATGTAACGTAACATCAAAAGATTTCAATAATCTGGATCTAGAAAAAAAAGTAGTGAGTAAACCTGCTATCGAATTTGGTTTATCTGTTTTACACGCCAGAATACGATTGTTAGAGAGTATTTTACATTTGGCTTATAAATTGCCAGTCAAGAAGTACAGACAGAAAAGAAGTAAGGAGGAAAAAATCGTCGAAGAACAAACGAAATTACACATTCAAGAAAGGTTTAGAAAAGAGACGGGATTATTAATAGATATGCCAAAGGCTAACTATGGAAATACTAACGATGGAAACACTAGCCGAAGATTCTTCGAAAATGCAAATTTAGCTGCTGACATCACAGGAATTGATTATAATTTATTGTACAGACTTAAAGTAATTTTGGAAGTCATTTCATCTGGTCATAAAATTGATACCAAGAAATATGATGAATATGCTCTGGATACGGCTAAATTATACGTTCAATTGTATGAATGGCATCCGATGACACCATCCATGCATAAGATATTAATACATGGTGGTACCATCATTAAAAATGCTTTGTTGCCCATAGGGCAATTATCAGAAGAAGCCCAAGAGGCTCGAAACAAACATTTTCGAATGTACCGCGAAAACTTTGCCAGGAAATTTTCAAGAGAAGATTGTAACCGCGATATATATAATAGATTATTATTAAGCTCAGACCCACTTTTGAGCAGCACAACACAAATTAAAAAAAGGTGTAAATCGAAATCATTCTGCCCAGAAACAATAGAAATGTTAATATCAGCTGAGCCTTATATTGAAGCCAGTACTACACCAGATTCTTCGGATAGCGAGCAAGATCTGTGATTAAATATGGTTGAAATAATGATTATTGATATTGTTTACTAACATAATATACCTACGAACAAATATTATGGGACAGTGATTTCGGAAATGAATGCTTATTGTGATTATTATGTCTTTTAAGATACCTTTTTTTATGTGTTAAGTTAATATGTTTGAATTTTCTGTATTTGTTTTTAAATAATCATATTAATTAGTAATTATTGTGAAAAATACCGAATTATTATTGTTTATCTCATTTAGAACTGATATAGATCATAAAATAATTTTGACCGCGTAAATCGATCAAATCAACCTATGTGCGACGGTAATGAAAGCTATTACAGTACTCAAACGGGTGCTGTAATGACACTCTTTACAGGATCCGATGCTGTAATGAGATTTTAGTAACATTTTATGGAATTAGTTCAAGTTGGTGACATTGGGTCATTAATTTTCTATACTCTGTTTTTAAACCAGGAGGAGTATTTTAAATTTGTCACCAGATTGACCTTGCACGTGATTGATTGAATGCGAGGAAGGTTCACACAGGCAATTTTGAATTTGAAGGTTAGGTTATTGACAATTCGACAGTTTCGTGTCATAATGTAAATTTTGTGTTCTTAAACCCTTTTTTATTATATTTTGAAATAACTACACTCATAACTTCAATGTTAATTTGTATGTTTAGTGTTGACGATAACAAACAAAAATAAATACAATAATAAGTAAATAAATAAATAATAATTATTATTAATTTAAATTTACCGCCAAAATATCTAGTGATATTTTCTGGTGATTTTTCCTAGTGTAAATCTGACTTTCGCGTTTACTCCTCCTGGTTTAAAAACAGAGTATAGTTTTCAATGTGACAATGTTTATCTATGGATGTTTAAACACGTTCTTAACTTCGAATACAAGGTCCACAATGATAAGGACATTGAACTCTGAGCAATTTCTCTTATTTTGGGAGGTGTACATAAAACATGTTTGTCAGGTGAATACGTTTTGTGTTTTGACAGTTTTTATTTGTCAATTCAAATTTCTATTTTCAAGTGTTAGGGTGTTACCAACTGCTACATACCTATTTTCCTACATTGTCAAAATTTATTTTATTTTTGAGAAAAAAAAGGATAAAAACGCGAATTACAAAAAATAGCATAAAAAACACGTTTCATAAGACTTAAAGCACTCATTCATTAAAAAACTTGTGACTTCGCCACTCGTTTTTCAACTTGAATTCGTGCATTTTAAACGTGTCTTACGAAACTTGTTTTTTAATATACTATTATCGTTAGCTGAAAAGTGATAAAAACTCACATTCCGATTCAGTTACCGACAGCTCTTCTGAGGAAGATTTTTGATAATATCTATTACGTGTTGTTAAAAATTGTTTTGTTTATTTTATTTGATAAAAGTGTTTGTTCACGTTTTAAATGTTATTTAATCCTTTCTCCAAACTGACATTTGCTCAGATAAAATTATCATTCTTATTTATACAAATCAAATAATCACTAAACACGAATATAACGAATATGAAATTAAAAAAGTTTTTTGCCTTTACTGAACAATTTACATATTGTTACTTATCCCATTCTTGCACCAGGCTCTTCAATTTTGTCATAAAAAGACTGAAATATCGGTCGTGACAATTCCATGCTCTTCATTCCCTCCTAATAGTCGCATTGCTAGCACGATTCGACGATTAATTTCATAGGCATTTCGAATAAATTTGCTGCTAGGAATCTCAACTCTCGGGCAATTTTGACACGACAGGACTATTTTAAGCCCACACCCCGAGGACTTGTTTCATTGAATGTGAAATTGCACGCTTTATACTTCACATATTGTGAAATGGTAGACAACACAACAAATAAGTTTACGATTCTGTGTCCACAATCATATTTTATATTAAAATCATCATCGCCTATCTTTATTTTCTTGGCTCAAGCACTGGCACCTTTTTTGTCCGTGTACACTTTTGTGTCACTCATTGTAATACTAGAAATCACTTCGACTAGAAATAATTTGACAAAAATCGATTCAAAGCACTACACAAGAAAACTCGCATAGGTTATACTGAACCTAAGGCAATGATAATAACTACTTAAGCAGTATATGTGCATTATATTGCACGTACCATTCGTGCAAGTTTCAACCTTATCTTTATTCGGTGCAATATTTACTTCATTAAATTGTCAAAATGTCAAAATTGATCTTTTATATTAGTTGCCTCATCTTCATTTGATGCATAAACAATGCATAATTGTTCATCTCCATTTTTTACTTTTGAGTTTAGTTACTCAACATGACTTGACATTGAAATGAAGAATAAAAACTGGTTGAGTTAATTTATTTTCAATTTATTGTAACATACAAAAGAGAGGTTTGCAACAAAATTTTGAGGTTAATACAATAAATTTAAATATTGATCACACAGTCGCAGCATTTAGTTTCTTTGGGAAAATCTTGAATCTGTTGGGACTCAAGCTATCCATGGCTTAAATTTTTATTAATATTTTCCACCGAAAGATCCTCCCCCAAATCCTCCTTCAAATCCTCCCCCAAATCCTCCTCCAAATCCGCCTCCTAACCCTCCATCAAATCCGCTATCTCCATGTCCATGCCCGGTGTGAATGATAACCGGTACTGGTTTCTTTACATAAACAGTTTCGTGGATTGGAACTGGAACTGGTTTATGTACTTTAACTGGGTAAGGTTGTGGGACGTGAATTGGTACTTTAACTGGAACTGGGACTTTAACAGGAACTGATACTGGAACTTTAATCGTTTTCTCAACCGGGTAAGGAACTGGTTTATCAATATGGACTGGGTAAGGTTTTGGGACATGAACCGGGTATGGTTTATCAACATGAACTGGAACTGGAACTTTAACTGGAACTGGAATTTTCTTTTCAACTGGGTATGGAACAGGAACTGGGGTGTGAATTGGAATTTGTTTGTGGAGGGTGATGTGAGTGATTTTTCCGTGATTATCTCCTCCACCAATTCCTCCTTCAGATCCTCCTCCAAATCCTCCTCCAAATCCACCTCCAAATCCTCCTCCAAATCCACCCCCAAATCCTCCATGTCCCCCAAAATCTCCTCCCCCAATCGAAAGATCTAAACCTCTCTTATTTTTCTTCGTTTCAACATCTTCCCCGCAAACTAAGGATGTTACAAATACCACACAAACCTAAACAATAATACAATATTAATGAAAAATTAATAAAATTTTTTAATTAATTAATATCCTAAGCGGAATTAATAATTATTGCTTGTATCGAAAAATTTTTCAAACAAAACTTGTTAAGAATCGAAAAAGTAACAACTTTTCTTAACACAATTTTTGAAAATTTTCAATATTTTGATTTCCCTCTGAACAGTACGAAAATGCTATTTAATGCAAATCGAGGATTTTAAAGCAAATTATTAATTTTATCGAAATGTGTTTCATATAAAATTTGCTTAAAATATCACTTAAAATTTATTATTTTAATTACAAATTTTTATATCATCACCAGAGTTTGCTCTAGATTGATATAAAAATATGTATATTAGAAGTTACTTTAATGCTTTTTTTAAGTTGTTTTTTTAAAAAAATTTTTTTAATATACATTTGTATATTAAATGATTTTCTTAAAATACGATGTTTTAGCTTTAATTTGATACATAATTCATCACTTAATTTTTAAAAATACTGTCTCACCGATTGTTTTAAAATACAGGTGTCACACAAAAAATGCCCCAAGCTGTAACTCTGTCATTTATATTCTGATTTTAATGAGCTAGGCATCAAATGAAATGGTTTGATAAATACTATGATTCAAGCTACAAATAACTTTTTTCCAACGCCATCTTCAATTTCAAGCGATTATGAACTTTTGTTTTTCAAATTGCACCGTATATTTTTCGTCACGTCATTAGATAGAGATTTTTTTTCTGAATCCAATGATGTACAGTACATCCATTTTGAATGTACTTTTAGCAGAGAAAAGACACCCTGTATATAGAGGTTATTACACTAGAATGCCTCAAGCTGTAATTCAGTCATTTACAATCCGATTTTCATGACCCAGGTATCAAATGAAATGGTTTGATGAATACTATGATTCATGCTACAAATAAATTTTTTCCAAAGTCATCTTCAATTTCAAGCGATGTCAACTTTTGATTTTCAAATTGGTCGGTATGTTTTTTTTCACGTTATTGGATAGAGATTTTTTTTTTTAAATCCATTGATGTATAATACATCAATATTAATTGTAATTTTAGTAGAGAATAAAATTAAAACACTGTCCGAACATTCTCATAAATCACATGCGTTATAATGTAGTGTGCCATGGAAAAAAATAAAAAACAACTTATAACTGTCATTACAAATTATTAGTGACATTTTTATAAGTATAATTCGACGTTTTTTAAAGATATCATGAATTTCAGTGAACTTACTGACATGCTACAAGTTTATTTTGAATGTAGTAAAAACAGTAGTCAGGCATTGCGACTTTACATGGAACGTTTTCCGGAAAGAGATGTTCCAAATCGTCGTAAATTTAGCCGAATTGAAGAAAATTTAAGAAGATTTGGAAGTTTCAAGAAACCGAAGGTAGTACAGAGAAAATTTTCTGAAAATGTGGAACTGGACGTTTTGTTAGCTGTTGAAGAAAACGCCAAAACTTCTGTTCGTGAAGTTGCGAACATTATTGATACGTCTCGAAGTACTGAATGTGCAGTGCTTAAAAAACACAAATTTAAGCCGTATATTGCTCACAAGGTGCAAGCAATAGATGGAAATGATCCGATCCGAAGGTCTCAATTTTGTAATTTTTACTTAACAAAATTGCAACAAGATCCGTTATTTTATTCTAAAATTATTTGGACAGATGAGTGTACTTTCACTAATAATGGAATTTTTAACCGCAACATTTACCGCTGTTAGAGTCAAGAAAATCCTAGATTGGTCATCGACAATAACCATCAACGTCGTTTTAGCTGCAATGTTTGGTGTGGCCTACTTGGAGACTGCTTGATTGGGCCGTTCTTTATCGACGGTTCCTTAAATCAGCAAAAATATCACCAACTATTAAGTGAAGATGTTGAAAATTGTTTGGATGAATTACCACTTGCGGGACTGCGTGAAACATATTTTCAACAGGACTGTGCTACTCCTCGTAATGCACGCATAAACGTTAGTTGGTTGAATCGAAATTTTAATCAACAATGGATTGGCACTAATGGACCTATTCGTTGGCCTGCGCGATCGCCTGACCTTACGCCCTTAGATTTTTGGCTTTGGAGATATCTCCAAGATCGAGTTTACTTAGCAATGCCACAAATTTCAGAAACCGCATAATTGAAGTTTGTCGGGAAATACCTAACAATTTCATATTAAATGCCACGCATGGCGTTATAAGGAGATGCCAGTGTTGTATTGAGCATGACAGTAATCAATTCGAACAATATTTGTGATTTTTTTTTAGTTTTGATTTTTGTTTTTCTTTTTCTTTGTGAAATAAAATTATTACTTGTTCAATTTTAATAACGGGTTTCAGCCATTGAAATAGCATTTAATGTCTGTTACCAGTTTTATGCGTTATTTATTTTTTTCCATGGCACACTTCATTATAACGCAAGTGACTTTATGAGAATGTTCGGAAAGTGTTTTAATTTTTTTTCTCTGCTAAAATTACCATTAATATTGATGTGTTATACATCAAAGGATTAAAAAAAAAGTATCCAATAACGTGAAAAAAAAACATTGACCAATTTGAAAATCAAAAGTTGACATCGCTTGAGATTGAAGATGGCTATGGAAAAAATTTATTTGTAGCATGAATCATAGTATTCATCAATCCATTTCATTTGATACCTGGCTCGTGAAAATCGGATTGTAAATGACTGAATTACAGCTTGATGCATTCTTGTGTGATAACCTCTATATACAGGGTGGCTTTTCTCTGCTCAAATTACATTCAAAATGGATGTACTGTACATCATTGGATTCAGAAAAAAAATCTCTGTCTAATGACGTGACGAAAAATATACGGTGCAATTTGAAAAATAAAAGTTCATATTCGTTTGAAATTCAAGATGGCGTTGGAAAAATATTATTTGTAGCATGAATCATAGTATTTATCAAACCATTTCATTTGATACCTGGCTCATTAAAATCGGAACGTAAATGACAGAGTTACAGCTTGGGGCGTTTTTTGTGTGACACCCTGTATAACTAGTTTTGTTAAAAACCACAAATTTCATTTAACTTAATAATTAATATCTCTGAAACTATTCGGGATTTTCCCAAACGGTTTTCACCACTAAAAAGAGCATACTTTTTTTTTATTTACTTGACAAGTTTCATAAAGATATCTCAAAAATCGATTTAACGAATTTTTTAATTAATTAATATCTGAAGTGGAATTAATAATTATTGCTTGTATCGAAAAATTTTTCAAACAAAACTTGTTAAGAATCGAAAAAGTAACAACTTTTCTTAATACAATTTTTGAAAATTTTCAATATTTTAATTTCCCTCGGAATAGTACGAAAATGCTATTTAATGCAAATCGAGGATTTTAAAGCAAATTATTAATTTTATCGAAATATGTTTCATGTAAAATTTGCTTAAAATATCATTTAAAATTAATTATTTTAATTAAAATTTTTGATATCATCACCAGATTTTGCTCTACATTGGTATAAAGATATGTATATTTGAAGTTAATTTAATACCTTTTTTCTAAAAAATTTTTTTAATACACACCTATATATTAAATGATTATCTTAAAATACGATCTTTTAGCTTTAATTTGATACATAATTCATCACTTAACTCCTAAAAATACGGGTTCGCCGATTTTTTTTAAATAATAACCGATTTTGTTAAAAACCACAAATTTCGGTTAATATAAAAATTAATATCTCCAAAAGTAACCGAGATATTTCCAAACGGTTTTTATCGCTAAAAAGAGCACACTTTTCTTTATTATATATTATATCGTTGACGTCATATGAAAATTGCCTAAGTCCAAAAAAGTAAATTTTATAGGAGACAAAAAAAAATCATTTTTAAACTGTAATATTTTATATATCTTAATTTTCTTTTCAATAATGCTTAAGGCAAGATCCTATGTTAACATATAGATAATGACAACACAAAAAAAAAACTCGTAAAAAAATACAATGGAGTTAGGCAAAAATCATAACAAAAAACATTCACGATTTTTATGAAACCGAAAACACTATTATTGTTATATAGGAATGAAAAAATTTTTGGTACACAATTAACTTTTATTATATAAGATTATATTAACTTTAAATTAAATATTAATTAAGGATGTTGAAGTAAATATTAACTAAACATGTTGAAGAGCATCATAAAAACCATGATAATCTTTCTCTATTGTATTTTTTAAAGATTGAAGATGTTCGTATTTTTCTTTCTTAATTTTTAATTTGTCACCATATAGTTTCGGCAAATTTTCCATTGGTATTAAAGCCTTCTTATTTATTCTAACCGGTAAAATTTCAAATTCATTGGNACAGTTTCATTTGATTCATGTTATCAATAGTGGACTTCAAGTTAAGCCGTTTCAGTAATTCTTGCCATGCAATAAAAGATTTACAATGATATACAGAGAGCTCATGGTCTCGAAGTACACATGACAATTTTCTCCACGTATTATAACCTTGTCTGAATCGTGTGTTTTGATTTTTGTCGTTTTCTTGCCCAAATAATATACAACAAAAACAATAAACTGAGTCCTGAGTCTTTGAGTAAAGTAACCAACTACGAAGCTGAGTTTCACCATTTGGCATTTTTTTAAAATAATACGATATAGAAAATGATCTACCTTCTTCATTTTTAGGAAAAGTGCTTTGAACATCTTGTTTAGGTCCAACTTTAGTACACATCACTCTAAAGTTATGGGTTATAACATTTGGCCATAAATTTGGATCACCTAAATTTAAGTTTATTACATCATCTTCATTATTGTTATCATCACTGTTAGTTCTTGTTTTTTCCGTATTTTTTGTATTTTGAAGGGTATCTTGTAGAGTTTGTTCGCAATCTTCTGGTCCAATTAAAGATTGAATCGAATTGTCTTCCATAGTATTATCATTTTTACTTTGAAGCCAGGAATACATGTTTAATTGTGTTTTTTCGAATTTTTGTCTTTCATTTTCCTTCTTCTCTGCTAATTTGCGTTTCTGACATCCAGAAAGATATTTTCTTGGTAGGGACATGATGAATTTCTCAAAATTCTAACAATATTGAAAGTACTTTTCTCACTAAACTAATAAAATAAACATGAAATATGTTTACTTACTTTCAAATTTTACAAAATATGAATAATTATGAACCGATAAATGGCACTGGCGGCACTACAAAGTTAATAATGATTGATAATGATCCAGTTTAATTTAATGAGGTTAACTTACGAGACCTGTCATTACTTTTGACGTTTTGCCGTTATATGGCGTGTACTATAGTCAGTTAAAATCATTGAAAAGTGTTTTTTTTAATTGAACAATTTTGTTTATCGGAAAAAAATCCGATAAGCAAACACTTTTAGACCTAGTTCTAAAAGCTCTTTGAATCGTTTTGGGGCCCCATGAATTACGGGGCCCGGGTGCTACGCATCCACGGCACCCCCCCTATGGCCGGCCCTGATTGCTCTGATCCTCAGCTATTCTATTTCTCGCTCTCTTAACATCTGATGCGATTGCACGTCCTTTAACATAAATTTTTTTTTCTTCCCAAGATAACTCCAAAATTTATTAAAAATCATTTTTCGTACTTCTTCGTTTATTTGAAAACATTTTAAAGGATTCGTAGTTTTAAATAATTTGTTTTGACATGTGCATTTTTCCTTCATTACTCTTTTATTTCTCTCAACTAAAAATTGGTTTTCCAGTCTTCCCTTGTACATTTTCCCTTCTTCACGCTTCTTTTTGTTTGCGTTATATTCCCAACAGTTACTGTCACTTTAATCTATTCTGTTGTCTTTTCCGTTCTTCCAAATTTCTTTCGCGATCAGGGTTTAAGTAGTCATTTTCCTCTACTACTTCATTTTCCTTATCTTCAATGCAATTTTCATTATTTCCATGTGCGTTGTTTATGTACTTAATCATTATTAAAATTAACATTTTTTTTTTGAACTTCTATTGCCTGAGAACGGTTATAACATAAATTTTGTAATGTCATCTTGTCTTCTTTTTTATTAAAATCACTTACGTTATTGTCGAATCTTATTTCATCCCAAGGACAGTAGAATCTAACAGGACTGCTACATGCATTGTATTTTTGTAGCCCACTACGGGTTGGTTGCCCGCACTCTACGTCACACTATTTGTCACGCCCTGTTAACTGTCACTCAGTACTATGCTTTTGCTGTGTGTTTTTAGAGATTTAGAGGTTACATGATAGACATTAATACGTCTAAAAAGATAAAACTTCAAAAATAATATGAATACGTCTACGATATAACCTCTAAAACCACAGCAAACGCATAGAGCTGGGCGTGGCAAATGGTATGACGTAGTTTGCGGGCAGGTTGTCACAACAATGGATGTAGCAGTCCTGTTAGATTCTACTGTCCTTGATTTCATCCATTTTAATTTGTCACGTCGAGTTTTGACACATCGACACATCTGTCATTAATAACTAAATAAAAACAATTAAGGTTCGCCGACGCCAGACGACCAATCTGATTCCTGGAATTAATCGCAGCTACAAAAACCGTACCGTAATAACTAAATAATTTGGTAAATGTAGTGAGCGCGCGCAAAGCAACGGACTTACGTCATTTTCACACTGTTTAAACTTGATCGGACTTACGCAATTTTCAAGTATTGATATTGCGGTGCCACCAAACAACTTATTATCAAACTATGGTCCTACGTTATAGTTAAGTTGATTTTTAACAAGATTACACTAAAATCTCAATTTCCCAAAAAAATGGACTTAGGCAATTTTCATATGACGCCAACGATATATTATTTTCTTATTATTATATAAATAAGTTTCTTACCAGAAACTTCATGCTGCTGCTATTATTGATGGAACTCAAGCGACTGTGCTTAATTTCCACCAAGATGAGAGGCTTTATATACCCGATTGTTGCGCCTCAAGAATCAAGAATGAACTTTCTATTCAAATATAATAAGATGTTCCACATGAAAAAATTCTTAATTAAACTTTAAAATCCTTTTTTAATTTTTTAAGCGGACAATGTTACAAGAAGCAAATGCAACCTTTGGAGAAGACGGCGAAATTCCCGTTTTTCCGAAAACCCCACTCAATCCGCCTGTTAGAGATTCCTAAGGGACAAAAAGGGATCAAAATTTCCGCGGATCCAACTTCAGACGTCCACCACATCATTTCCGAGTAAATAACTTCGATTATAATCAATTAATTTAATCAAAACAAATTAAAAATTAGAGGCTTAATTAATTAATGACTTTAGGTTTATTTGGAAATGTAAAGGAAAAATGCTACGGCTTGCTTTAACGTTCTTAACCTCAATGCTTAACCCCTGCTGTAACATATTACGCTATTATAGGTACGTTTTAGCTAAATCCAATTAAATTAACCTCAACACTTAATTTCTTTCTTTTAGATTAAACGTGAATAATGATCTGATGTCGTTACACATTGGAGATAAAATTTTAGAAATAAACGGAACCCCCGTAAAAGACACGACGTTAGAAAACGTTGAGAATTTATTAAAATACTCGGATAAAGTGGTTCAATTAACGATTGAGCACGACCCCGAAACAATTTTAAAATCGTTTAATTCGCCTCTTAATTACAATCTAACATCAGCTCCTCCGTTAACGCAAACTCTAAGTGATACCGATATTCCATTGAAAAATAAGAACAACTTGGAATTGAGCCATTCGAATCAATCAATTGAAGCAACAACCGTTAAAAGTGTTGAAAACGTGATCGAAACGACTCAAAAAAAAGCCGGAGATAAGGAGAGGTTGTTCAAACGGAAGGACGAGGGTTATATGAGTGGATATGTAAGGTCGAGACAGTTAAAAAGGAAAAATTTGGAGAAAAGACCTTCGTTGGATAAGGAAAGGAGCTCTTCAATGAGTCGATTACTCGACGAGTAAGTTCAATTTATTACTACTATATTTATCAATTAATTTATTAATTTGTTTCTTAGAGCTCCAAATAATAAGCGTTGCCTTGAATTGTCTCGGGCTTACTCATTTTTGGAACCGAAGCCGCAACAAAGGGTTTTTAGGGCGTCGGATTTAGTGAAAGGTGAACTTTTGGGGCAAGGTTTTTTCGGGCAAGTTTTTAAAGTAACAACGAGGGACACCGCGGAAGTTATGGTGCTTAAAGAATTGTATCGATTGGATGAGGAGGCCCAAAAAAACTTTTTGAAAGAAGTCTGTATTATCTTAAATATAAATAAGACTTCTTTTTGATGGTTAATTTAATTTAGGTTGCTGTTCTAAGGAGTTTAAGTCACAACAATGTACTCCGTTTTATCGGGGTTTTGTACAAAGAGCGTCGACTTCATTTGGTGACTGAGTATATCGCCGGTGGAACGTTAACTGAGCTAATTCATGACGTTTCGCAACCGTTACCGTGGGAACAGCGGGTTTCTTTCGCGAAAGATATCGCTTCTGGGATGGCTTATTTGCACTCGATGAATATTATTCATCGTGATTTGAATTCGCACAACTGTTTAGTTAGAGAGGTAAGTTTTAAAATTTACTTCGTTAAGCTTAGGCATTACAATAATACTACATCAACACGAAAACTTAGAATGTAGAATACATGGTTTTGTTTCGTTAACTGTTTCATTGGAGTGAAGTTAGCGACGACTTTTCAGCGACGGAATTTGTCAATTCCACCACGTCGCAAATCCGTCGCTAAGATTAAAACGCACAGTGAAACGGATTGAACATAGAAAATATGATCATGTTGTGTTAGATGAATATTACGAAGGTCACTACCTGCTGTTTATCCCAGAATTCCAAAATAAATTTTGAAACTGCTAATAAAATAGGGTAAAAACGTCTCGGTTTTAAAAATAAATAAAACCATCCCCTTAGCCGTGAGTTGTAGGGTTGAAATTTGGTGTGAATATAGCTTCAACATCCTTAAGTTGATTTTCGTTAAAATTAGAGTGCTACACATGAAGGGGTGTCAACCCCTAATAAAAATAGGTGAAATTCGCTATGTTAGATGAAAAAAACAATAAAATCCACCCTTTAGCTGTGAGTTGCTGAGTTAAAATTTGGTGTGGATAAAGCTTCGACATCCCTAAGTTGATTTTCGTTAAAATTAGAGTGCTACACATGAAGGGGTGTCAACCCCTAATAAAAATAGCTGAAATTCGCTGTGTTATATGGAAAAAAATATAATATACAGGGGTGTATCTGAATGACTGCAACAAACTTCAAGGGGTGATTCTTTAGTGAATTTTAAGGGTGCTTTGATATATGAACCATGGGCGACTTCGGCTCCCCTAAGGAGCTACACCCCTCCAAAAATGGCGGAAAATTTTGGTTTAATTT
>NW_019282017.1:0-16178 GCF_000648695.1 Onthophagus taurus | reverse complement strand
ATTTTAACAGCTATTTTATTATTATTGTCGTTACCAGTTTTAGCAGGAGCTATTACAATATTATTAACAGACCGAAACTTAAATACATCCTTCTTTGATCCGAGAGGAGGTGGGGACCCAGTTTTATACCAGCACTTGTTTTGATTTTTTGGGCACCCAGAAGTTTATATTTTAATCTTGCCTGGTTTTGGTTTAATCTCCCATATTATTACACAAGAAAGGAATAAAAAAAGAACATTTGGATTAATAGGAATAATTTACGCTATAATGGCTATTGGATTTTTAGGATTTATTGTTTGAGCTCATCATATATTCACAATTGGAATAGATGTAGATACACGAGCCTACTTTACTTCAGCAACCATAATTATTGCTGTTCCTACGGGAATTAAAATTTTTAGATGATTAGCTACATTTTCAGGTGCGAAAATCAATATAAAAGTATCAACCTTATGAAGAATAGGATTTGTATTTCTCTTCACTTTGGGGGGGCTTACAGGGGTTATACTTTCTAATTCTTCTATTGATATTGTTCTTCATGATACTTATTATGTAGTAGCACATTTTCATTATGTATTATCCATAGGTGCTATTTTTGCTATTTTCGCAGGAACAGTACATTGATATCCTTTATTTACAGGATTAACAATAAAAAAAAAATTGCTGAAAATTCATTTTTTTTTAATATTTATTGGTGTTAACCTAACATTTTTCCCTCAACATTTTATGGGATTAAGAGGAATACCTCGACGTTATTCTGATTATCCATTTATGTTTGAATCATGAAATAAAATCTCAAGATTTGGATCAATTATCAGATTGATAGCAACAATTTTATTTATTTTTATTCTTTGGGAAAGAATAGCTTCTCAACGAATCGTTGTTATGCTAAATAAAAATAATTGATCTATTGAATGAAATAAATCAGCACCAACTAAGGAACACTGTTTTGAAGAAAATCCAAAGATTTTTAACTTTTAATTTTAATTATTATAAATTTAGTTTTAACTATATTTACATTAAGAATAATTTTAATTATAATTATATCCACTTTTTCTAAAAAAAGAAAAAATTGACGGGAAAAGATAATTCCATTTGAATGTGGGTTTAATTTTTTCAATTCAGCACAAATACCATTTTCAATTCGATTTTTTTTAATCGCAATCTTATTCATTATTTTTGACGTTGAAATTGCTTTAATTTTACCATTGTTAACAACATTTTTTTCAACTAGCCTAAAAATGTGAATTTTTTCATCATTTGCGTTAATATTAATCATTTTAATAGGAACTTTAATTGAATGAAAAGAAAATTCATTTGAATGAAAAAAANTAAATTTTTAAATTTAATTTTATTATCTAACTGAAAAAACTAAATATGAGTGATAATATAAATTATTAATTTATATTGGTTAAATTAAGTTAATAGGGATGAACAGGTTATCCTCCTTTATCTTCTAATATTGCTCATGGGGGTGCCTCAGTAGATTTATGAGCAATATTAGAAAATAAAGGAGGATAAACTGTTCAAATTAGCTTTTTACTAAATCGAACAGGATTATTTTTTGGCCAATGTTTATAATTTATAATTATTCCTAGGAAAAAAAAATATGTCTTGATCTAGTAAAAATATATGGAACTTATCCTAAAAAATTATTAAATATAATTATAGAGAAAGATACGATGAATTACCTATTTTAACATCAAATTTCTAATATGGCAGAATAGTGCAATGAATTTAAGCTTCATGAATAAAAATTTAGTTAATTATTAATAACATTAGTTTGTCAAACTAAAATAATTGTTTTGCATTAAAAAGAGAATACTATAATTAATAATTGGTGATATTTCCACAAGGATCCTTCAAGAAATTAATTTTATGGCGAATTTTGAAAATTGCAACATCGAAAATTTTATCAAAACTTCAAATATTGCTTTCTCAAAAACTAAAAGTTATTTTTCAAAACGGGTTGGTTCATTGAAAAGAGGACACTTTTATTAACACTTGGGGAAATTTTCATACTCATATTCCATGAAATGGATTTTTTACGAATTTTTAAAACTTAATCGGCGAAAATTGCAAAATTCGAAAAAATTATCGATTATTACAAAAATTTATTTCTCAAGAACTAAAAGTGATTTTTCAAAACGGCTTTTTGCATTAAAAAGAGGATACTATAATTAATAATTGGTGATATTTCCACAAGGATCATTCAAGAAATGAATTTTATAGCGAATTTTGAAAGTTATCGATGAAAATTGCAACATCGAAAATTTTATCAAAACTTCAAGTATTGTTTTCTCAAAAACTAATAGTTATTTTTTAAAACGGGTTGGTTCATTGGAAAGAAGGCACTTTTATTAACACTTTGGGAAATTTTCATACTCATATTCCAAGAAATGTATTTTTTACGAATTTTTAAATCTTAATCACAGACGCAAAGAACATCGTAGGTTTATAAATTTGATAAAACTAATACAGGTTGATTTGAACATTAAAACTGTTAGAATAAAGGTTGGAAGAAGAGAAAGTAAAATAATATGATAAAGAGAAAATAAAAATTGTATAACGTGGTTTCCTGAAGATGGCATTAACACGCCGAAACCGGTAGAAACTAAAAAATAAAAATAAAATCTTTCATCGTTAAAGTACGATTGTCATTTATACACATTCATTAACACACACGATGATAAAAGGGAATCAAAACACAAATAAAGACATTCAAGGTTAATGTGTTTTATTCCCATTTTTGTTTTTTGAGATAAATGCATCATGTTTGGCCACATTTTAAAAGTTTTTTCAATTAAGAATACATCATGAAAGAGCACCATGAAGTTGTCCATTTATCTATTGTATGATAACTAACTTCAAGTGTAAAATGTCAACCTCAATTTAGACATATTTATAATTTTCATTAAAAATCCTTAACATATTTATCTTCAATATTAATGAAGTTATGATCAACTTCCGGCAAGAAATGTCAACCTCAATTTTGACACATTTGTAATCGTCGTGAAAAATCCTTTAAAATGAACCCAAACATGATACGTTTAATTCTAATATTACTCGAGATATAAGCAACTTCCGGTTTGAAATGTCAATGTCATTTTGATATATTCTTAATTTTATAAAATGTCTTAAAATTTGTCACAAAAACAAAAATATATCAAATAAAATCACAAATTAAGGTTGGTATTAATATTTAAAAATTAAATTGCTATCTTCATTGTTGCTAACTTCGGGTTTAATGCTTCTTATTCTAACTTTTTTGTTTTTTGAGATAACTGCGTCATGTTTGGACTCATTTTAAAGGTTATTTTATAAAGATTACGAATATAATAATAAAAATAAAATTGACATTAACACCTGAAAGTTTTTTCTAGCCATGCGTCGAAACTCTTTCAAAAAACATCAAAATTGTGTTTAGGCGCACGGCTAAACACGAATATTTCTAGGTCTAGTGTTAGTTGTAGTTTTAGTGCAATATAGTGATATCTTATGCTAACTAGCGCTAGCTACCACGATCACTAGAACTAGTGTTAGTTTTAGTGTTAGTTCTAGCTTTAACTGTTATTTAGCACTAGATTGTTGTACCGGGTGTCGCGTTAAGGGCGTAACTGCCCTAGAAAACCATAAAATTGAACTCAGAAAGTTAGATGATGAGCTATAACTTTGACATCATTTGATAGCTTGGATAATACCGCATCGCTTTTATTTTGCGATATTTCTCTTATCTGTCATAATAAGGGAGGGGGAAGCCAATGCGTTTTTAAATGTTTTCATTTTAATATTTCCTGGACCATCTCCAACCGATTTACTAAACGACTGAGGATCTAGTCACTATAAAATTTGCTAAATATTAGTGAAAATCGCATCTCGATATCTCCCTTCGTTCTGGAATTATAGAAGAAAACGTTAAAAACTCGAGTACCATCAATCGGATCCAGTTACCTCATAGAGAAAAACAAATCACATAACCATAATAACTGTAAACATGTCATTTACTAACGCATAAGCATATGATAGAGCGTATGATGATTTATTTTTAAAGATTCAAATATGATGCAACTGCATGACGAAAATTTGCAATGCAGTTACCACAAAGAAAGACATTTTGCTCTTGAAGTGTTTTTAAGATTCTGACACCTCTATGAATTCATAAATCTCATTGGTGCGCAATGCGATTCCACATAACCTGGGAATCTCGAAAACAATTGTCTAGAAGATTCCTCAAGAGAATAGTATGCATCTCCACCACATTGTTTTACATCAAGTCTTAACAAATACCGATTGATATAACAGACGGAAAACTTTTTATCACAAATGCTATGGACCATTTTAGATTTTTATCTATAAGTAGGCTAAAAGACCTGACTTGAAAGTAGTACCAAGTAAATAAACTTAATTATTAAAAAAACTTTAGAGGTCAAGAGGTCTACTTTATATTACTTATCTAACATTAATTATACCTCTAATATTATGGATCTTTTAAAGCTTTTAATGTTGTTATTATACAATTAAGAAGTTTCCTCAACTATCAAAAGATTTGAGAAAGATCAAGATAATTTGTATTCCAACTTATTAACAAGATTTCCAACTCAATGACATCTGAACGTCGTTTCAAGGTTAAAACCGTTTTAATGACCTTTCAAACTAACAATATTATAAAACACGAACAGAATAAATGAAGCATTTGCTAATTAAAAGTGTGAAATAGTAGTCGTGACGTCACCAACGGTCCTTCGAGCTGTGCACCTCTTCCCAGGATGTAGTAGTCTTCTTACATTTACGTTACACCGTTTTTGGTATAAATATAACGTGCAAATTAAAATCGAGATTTTACTACACTTTGAAATAAGTTGTAATAATATTTTTGATATGATATTTAGTTTTACATGGTAATTCGAAAACTTTCAGTTTAATATTGTTATGGTAACAACACGAATGTAGATTGTGTTGATAAAGTTTTCAATGTAATTAATTTCCATAATCTTCCATAATAACGAAGGGAATTTGCAAACACAGAAATTATTAATACACATGAAAACGGCGGAACGTAATATTTAAACAATAAATTAATTAGATAACTGTATATCATATATTTTAACCCTCCATGGTATTTTAATCGGATTTAAGAGAGTTTCTAACTCGCGAGGCTTTCAGTAAAATAAACTGGACTCAACATCTTCTTAATTAGTGTTCTTAATCGGTGTGGATCAGGGCGAAATAGAGGTTTCCTTCAGATAGAAACTATGAAATGGGATACTTAGCAGCTACTTCTCTCAAAAGAAGAGGTAGATAAACACTTTATCCTAGGAGATATGGATGACAAGATTTAGACGTGATACTGTTGAGTTTAGCGTTAGATTTGATCTTTGCAAACGTGGAGCGCCGTAATTTAAAGAAGTACAAAAGATGATGTTTCAAAAAGTAGTCAAATCATAGTTAATGTGAGGTTGAGCCAAAAACACGAGAAAAGTTCCATAAATGCAACAAAAAATGGGGGTTTCTATTTTAAAATGGCAACTTAGGAATGGTATCTCAAATTTGGGACCATGAGGAAATTTAACCATGAGTAACTATGGTAACCAATTATTTTAAACAATTTCCTAAGTGTCAAAAACTGATTTAGTAAGTAGTTGACCTCTTTAATACAACATATCCTGATTGCCAACTCATTAACCAAACATGGCCATTAACAGCATGGCCATCTCTCGAAGCATTTCTCGAAGTCTGGCCTATTAAGGCCCACTTTTAGCACCTCCTGATAAATTTATCCGATAGATAAATCCAGTTCTTAGCCAATGAGAGCGCGTAACCATGGCAACTATCGTCTAGATAGTTTATCAGGAGGATGGTAAAAGTGGGCCTAAATGTTGCAAGAGAAGTTCAACAAATCGTGGTTTTGGTTGGGCAACAAAACCATCATGTTACTGTACTGTAAGTATCTTACTGTACTTACTGAAATTAGACCCACTCCTTATTGGATCTAATTTTAAAACCCGCAAAATGTCATTCCCATAAAGTAAACCTGATTCACGAGCAATGAATCGTAGTTTTTGCAATAACAATTTTGCAACGATGACGAAGACTTTGTCAAAAACATAATTTTTTCTGATATAACAACCCATGGTGATATAACATTATGATTATATACAGTGTGTCCGTAAAGTAACGGATATAGGCGATAAAATCATTATAAACGGTTTATGGTTATATTATATATTTATAAACTCAATATTACTATTGGCTGCATGAGAACATTTTCGAGAAAAATTACTTTAAAGTTTAACTACTTCAGATTTGTTGACATGATAAAAATAACAGTAGCCATGAGTAACTACGGTAACCAATTATTTTAAACAATTTCCTAAGTATCAAAAACTGAGTTAGTATGTAGTTGACCACTTTAATACAACATATCCTAATCGCCAACTTATTGGCCAAAGTATGGTGAGCCTAGCTGTGACCAAATTTAAAAAGGATGGGCATCTCTCGAAGCATTTCTCGGAGTCTGGGCTACTAAATGTTTCAGGGGAAGTTCAATAAACCGTGGTTTTGGCTGGGCAAGAAAACCCTCATGTTACTGTAAGGAGTATTGGGTCTAATTTCCACATTAGTAAATCAACGGTTCATAAAATTTTAAAACCCGCAAAATATCATTCCCATAAAGTAAACCAGATTCACGAGCAATGAATCGTAGTTTTTGCAACGATGACGAAGACTTTGTCAAAAACATAATTTTTTCGACGAAGGGACATTTCCATTGAGTGGACAACTCAATAGACAAAGTTGTCGGTATTGCGTTACCCAAAATCCAAATTAGCCAAGAAAGTCGCACACCAAATATCCGTAAAAGATTTGAGAAAACCTTAAGTTGAAAGAGATGTTTAAATTTTTTCAAAGCGATGTCATTCCTTCCATCCCGATAATGTTGACACAAGGGCGCGCCACCACACTTTAAAAAGCTTTACTAAATCAGTTTTTGACACTCAGGGAGTTGTTTAGAATAATTGATTACCATAGTTACTCATGGCTACTGCTATTTTTATCATTAAACAAATTTGAAGTAATTAAACTTTAAAGTAATATTTCTCGAAAATTTTCTTATGTAACCAATATTAATATTGACTGTACTGGATTCAGAAAAAAATCCTCTTTTATATTCCGCAATAAAAATGGGGGATTGCCATTTAAAAAAAATATCGATGACGCCATAACTTCAGGTATTTTTATATAAACCGTTTATTATGATTTTATCGCCTATATCCGTTACTTTACGGACACACTGTATATATAAATATATACAGGGTGTCACACAAAAAACGCCCCAAGCTGTAACTCTGTCATTTATATTCCGATTTTCATGACCGAGGCATCAAATGAAATGGTTTGATGAATACTATGGTTCATGCTACAAATAAATTTTTTTCAAGGCCATCTTCAATTTTAAGCGATTATTAACGTTTGTTTTTCAAATTGCTACATATATTTTTCTTCACGTTAATAGATAGAGATTGTTTTTCTGAATCCATTGATGTGCATACATCCATTTTGAATGTAATTTTATCAGAAAAACGACACCTGTATATACAGGTTGTCGCACAAGAACGCCGTAAGCTGTAACTCTGTCATTTAACTTCCGATTTTTATGAACGAGGTATCAAATGAAATGGTTTGATGAATGCTATGATTCATGCTACAAACAAACTTTTTCCAACGCCATCTTCGATTTCAAGCGATTATCAACTTTTCATTTTCAAATTGTTCGGTATGTTTTTCTTCACGTTATATGATAGAGATTGTGGCGAACATCTGGACGCCAGAGAACCTTCTAAACCGTTCAAAAAAATCTCTCTCCGGTCATCTGGGCAGGACACCCTTTTGGTCCAGGCAAAGGGTTCCCGGAAAACTTTCACCGGAGATATTACTGGACGCTCTCCGTGGCGAACATCTGGACGCCAGAAAGCGTTCAAAACAATTCAGAAGAACTCTCTCCGTACATCTGGACAGCAGATCCTTTTGGTCCAGACAAGGACTCGAAGAGAGCTTTCACCGGGGATGTTACTGGACTCGGGGATAAAAGGAACCAGGATCGGCCCAGAGAGTTTAGTCAGTTACCATCAGTTATCAGTCAGCAGTTACTCTTTTCGCGTCCGCACTTACATTATTGTTATTATTGTTGTAAATAAAATTTTGTTGTTGAAGACATTGGTTTTCCTAAAACTTCCTCTCGCTACTATCACAGCATTAGCCCCGCAGAGATTATTTTCTGAGCCCATCGATGTACAATACATTAGGTCATTAAGGTAAATGACAGAGGTACAGCTAGCGGCGTTCTTGTGTGGCAACCTGTATATACAGGTGTCTTTTCTCTACTAAAATTATATTCAAAATGGATGTATTGTACATCAGTGGATTCAGAAAAACAATCTCTATCCAATGACGTAAAGAAAAATATATAGAGCAATTTGAAAAGCAAAAGTTAATAATCGCTTAAAATTGAAGACGGCCTTGGAAAAAATTTATTTGTAGCATGAATCATAGTATTCATGAAACCATTTCATTTGATAACCCGCTCATGAAAATCGGAATGTAAATGATAGAGTTACAGCTTGGGACGTTTTTTGTGTAACACCCTGTATAAATATACTTCTTCAGACGCACGGCTAAACCCGAAACTTTCTAGTTCTAGGTCTAGTGTTAGTTCTAGGTCTAGTGTTAGTTCTAATATTAGTGTTAGTTCTAGTTTTAGTTATTATCTTAATTGTTAATCTAATGCTGACATTAGATTTTATATTTTTCAATAAACTAAAACTAGGTAACCAGGCATGTCTTGTTTTAATTTTTTTAACTATCGTATTGCAGCTACTTCTCAGAACTTTAGGTTGTAGTATACCAGCAGCTTCATTTCTCAACAGAAGAGGTAGGCAACCACTTTATTCGAACGATATGGATGACTAGGTGCGGTGCGAAGATTTAGACTTCATACAATCAAGTTAAGTGTTAAATTTTCGTCCTTTCTTCGGAATTAAGGTAGTTCTAGAGGCTCATCAATCCAACATTGAGTGTTGGCGATAAAGAACTGAGTTGCATTGACTAATTAATGCATTGTTAATTCCATAACTGTAATTTTGGTTGCATACTTTCGATGATGACGTCGGGTACGATAATTAATTAACACGCTGTATATGTTTTTATTTAATTAAGCTGAGGTTGCTTGCGGCTAGCGCAAGCATATATTGTAATCCTCGGCCGCAACTGGCCTCAGCTTGATATCGTCGATATGTTGCATATGTTATTGTCAAGGCATTACAAGATATGTTGTTCTACATATGTGTAGATATACAGGGTGTCTAACAAAGTTGTGTCTAAAATCAAGTTAATCTCTTTTTGATCGGATCACTATTTATGACATAACTGGTAATGTATCTTGTATATGTTATATTTATCACATTTATTATTTATATCATAAAATGGTAACTTTAGTTTAAATATAACAACAATATGGGTTTTAAAATAATTAATTGAAAGTTTAGAGGATGAATAACAATGGGATAGTTGCCGATAAAAATGATGAAATAAAATTGAATACCATTTTTAAAACTTTATAGATATAACGCGTGAGTGATTCAATTGAATCGGCCCAGCAGCAGCAGTTGGCCGTTGTTTGAACGAATTCACAGGCACGTAACCCTATTATCTAAATTATTTGCTATTGCAGCCGTAGTAATATCGGTCGGAAGCGTACATCATCGGCGCGTTAAATTAAGTTAAATTCACCAGATTACTTGTTTACAATAAATCAAACGTGCCGGCGGCGTCGTCGGATCGTAAATAATTCGATGATCGAGCGGAAACCGAAGCACCCCGAATCGATTACAAACCGAAAGCACCGAAACTTATTACCACCTACAGCTAAACCAATAATTTACTTACTACTCTGATTATCATAATACAAACAACTAGTTTAGTACCACTATTAAGTAGTTAACGGGGCGGATAATTGCCAAAATCAATTATATTATAACCCTCTCGAACGTAAACGTCTTGTTGAATCATCAATTATCGGTCATTCCGAGAAATTTATCAAGTAATTAATGATCTTAATAATAATTTATTTTAATTTTGGAAATTTTAGGGAACTTTATAAAAGCAAAGCGTGACAAATTCAAAGCTCATAACTCTAGCGAGTATCCTAAAAGCTGTTGGAAACTAAGATTTTAGAATTCGCCCTTTTAACCTCGCTTTTCCCCCCAACATAATCCCGTTTGTTTCCGAGAAATTCCAAGTGAGGATTACCACGAACTTTTCTTAACTACAAGTTTTTTTTTATTCCACTTCTTAACCTTAATCTTGTGTTATTTTATTTTGAAACTATTTCGGGTTAGAAAACGTTCCTGGAAAATTTAATGCACTCAAGAGAATCTCTCTCGGTTCTTAATCATATTTACAAAAGATGGGAAGAGGAAATGGAAGGAGCAAATTTAATAATTCGTGTGTTTCTCGCACGCTGCTTTATAATAACGTCACCCTTTTGGGACACATTTTGATTCATGCTTGAATAAAGCTCGCGTTTGTTCAGTTTATTATCAAGCTGTTTTGTCACCGAGATAATAAGTCTAATAATATTTATTTTCTAGTCGTTTATTATGATGAATAAATTTTTAATTTAATTGAATTTTTTTATTGTATTTTAAATATTGAAATGTTTGCAATGCGTGTGCATTACATCAATTGTAAAATTGGTTTATACGCGTCGATAAAATTGCAATAAACGGTTCTCCACTCAGTTCGTATTGTCGATGTTCGGAAATTAATTGTTTTTAGGGGGAACCTTCGATGCGGAAAGTGTCCCCGGCAGACATCGAAATATCACCATCGTTTTGTACAGTTTATTGCACTGTTCAAAAACTATTGTTCCCGAGAACAAAAAAAAAATATTTATTTCATCAATATAAGTAATCAAATTATTCATTTATTTTTTAGTAAAAATAAATACAAAAATATTTAACTAAAACCAGAATTAACACTAGATCTAGGACTAGAATCATTCAAAAGATACATAGGGTTCCATTTAAAAAAATTAAGTTGAGTACGGTCCTGCAATAGTGATTGTATATACAGGGTGTTTCATTAATAATGGGAAATATTTTAACTGGAGATACTAATGACCAAAAATAGCCTTATTCAAAATCGTACCGTTTTCGAGATGAAGGTCTTCAAAGTTCCAGAAAAGAAAATGGTTTTTTCCATCTTTAAAAATTTTAAAAAATCATGTCATTTTAGCACAATTTTTCAATGTGATCCCCATTAACGTCAATAAGTTTAGTAATTCTTTCGCTAAAGGATATTCTAACTTTAAAAAATATATTTGGCAACAAAATGAGCAGAATTGACTATTTTCTTCCATAGTTCCTGACGATTATTCAGAAAATCACGAGTTCTAGGCGGCCACGGAAATTCACTATCCCTGCCAATCCAACGATGGTGAAATTGCTGATCTAGATAGCTTCGTACCATCAGAGGATAATGAGGTGCTCCATCTTGCATGGACCACATATCTCTCGTTTGGTTAAGTGGAAGTTCTTCATATTTCATTCATATTTGCTGTCAATTCATAAGGACCCAACAGACTTGATTGTTGAAAATATGATTCTCGGAATAGATGGGGATTTTCAATATCCCAACTGTGGCTATTTCTCCAGTTGAAAACTCCTGTCGTCAGTAAAAAGAATGTTTTTAATAAAATTTCATTTTTTCTATTTAATATCCACTGAGCAAAATTTAATCGTGACGGATAATCTCTAGGCAATAAATTTTGTACGGATGTAAAGTGGTAACTGTAGATTTTCTTGTTTCAGTAATCGAAAAACTGTTGGGTAGCTTACTCCAACCATTGCTGATAAACGCCGAGTGCTTAGTTCAGGATTATTAGCGATTCGTCCTCCTGATTAACAGTCAAATTTTTAGGTCGTCCCACATCATTTCTTGGGCTTAAATTGCCCGGTCTCTCCTAATCGACTAAAAATGTTACTGAAAGTTTTGTGATTAGGTTGAACTCTGTTTGGATAAATGTCTTGATATCTTCGAACAGCAGCAAGGCAGGAATAATTTTCTTGTGCATACACACAAAGCATATTTCGCATTTCAAGATTAAAAAAATTGTTATGACGTGGCATTTTCACTTAATCAATTTGTTAAATTTGTCAACAATGAGAAACAAACAATGAAAATCAACAAATGCATAAACTGACAACATCCTACTTGATCGAAACGATTAATTCAGACCAGAGCCAAATACACAGTACCTGAACTTATTTTTAATAGGTGGTACCCACTTAATACTTTGAACGCATTATCATTTATCTAAATTATATGCAAAAATGATTAAAGTGGCATTTACTGATCGTGATATTGTAATAGTATATTAAAAAACAAGTTTCGTAAGACACGTTTGAAATGCACGAATTCAAGTTGAAAAACGAGTGGCGAAGCCACGAGTTTTTTAATGAATGAGTGCTTTAAGTCTTATGAAACGTGTTTTTTATGCTATTTTTTGTAATTCGCGTTTTTATCCTTTTCTTTTCTCAAAAATAAAATAAATTTTGACAATGTAGGGAAATAGGTATGTAGCAGTTGGTAACACCGTAACACTTGAAAATAGAAATTTGAATTGACAATTAGAAACTGTCAAAACACAAAATGTATTCACTTGACTAAAATGTTTCATGTACACCTCCCAAAATAAGAGAAATTGCTCAGAGTTCAATGTCCTCATCATTGTGGACCTTGTATTCGATGCTAAGAACGTGTTTAAACATCCATAGACAAACATTGTCACATTGACAACTAGAAAAATTAATGACCCAATGTCACCAACTTGAACTGGTTCCATAAAATGTTACTAAAATCTCATTACAGCATCGGATGCTGTAAGGAGTTTCATTACAGCACCCGTTTGAGTACTGTTATAGCTTTCATTACGGTCGCGAATTACAAAAATAAATGTAATAATCAGATTATTTGTCATAAGTTGTTTTTTAAATTTTGTTTATTAATAATTCGGCCAGTGACGTAGAATTTGAGTGTTGGCCTAACCGGATTTTTGCTGTTTCACTATTTTTAGTCACAAATCCTTCCAAACTTTCTCATTTTTCTCGAAAACCAAGTATAACACGAAGTTTCTACAAGAGGACCTTATTTATAGCATTTTAACTGGCCTACTAGGTGATGCTAATTTCGTGCTTGTAAGTAGAAAAACAAAAAAGTTCTATTTGTGTTAACACAAGTGGATATTTTTTTCTCCTTGCTGTTATTTTGCTGATTTTGGAAAATTCCACCATAAGAAGCATGTAATAATACTAAATATTCATTGTATAAGTAAATTAGCTTAAAGATGAAAAAACGATTTCTTTTTCTGGAACTTTGAAGACCTTCATCTCGAAAACGGTGCTATTTTGGCCAATGCGCCATATCTATCCGGCCATTATGGTTATAATTTCTGGTACATTTCCGAAGTGATACCCTACATTGCCATATTATTGCGATATTTGAATAAAAACGAAATTAATAAGAAAGCTGGTAAGATCAACTTATTTGGATCCAAGATACAAAATGAACTTTTTTGATACCGATTTAACTAACGAAGAAACTCTAAAAAGAGGATACTTTAATTAATAATTGATGATATTTCCACAAGGATCCTTCAAGATATTAATTTTACAGCAAATTTTGAAAGTTATCAAGAAAAATTGCAACATCGAAAATTTTATCAAAACTTCAAATATTGTTTTCTCAAAAACTAAATAGTATTTTTCAAAATGTGTTGGTTCATTGGAAAGAGGACACTTTTATTAACACTTTGGGAAATCATACTCATATTCCAAGAAATGGATTTTATACGATTTTTTAAATTGTAAGATTCGAAAAAATTGTCGATCATTACAAAAATTAATTTCTCAAAAACTAAAAGCGATTTGTCAAAACGACTTGTTGCATTAAAAAGTGGATATTTTATTTAATAATTGGTGATATTTCTACAAGGTTCCTTCAAAAAATGAATTTTATAGCGAATTTTGAAAATTTTCGATGAAAATTGCAACTTCGAAAATTTTATCAAAACTTAAAATATTGTATTCTCAAAAATTAAAAGTTATTTTTCAAAACGTGTTGGTTCATTGGAAAGAGGACACTCTTATTAACACGTTGGGAAATTTTCATACTCATATTCCAAAAAATCGATTTTATACGAATTTTTAAAACGTAATCGCCGAAAATTGCAAGATTCGAAAAAATTGTCGATCATTTCAAAAATTAATTTCTCAAAAACTAAAAGCGATTTTTCAAAACGGCTTGTTGCATTAAATATTTTATTTAATAATTGGTGATATTTCTACAAGGTTCCTTCAAAAAATGAATTTTATAGCGAATTTTGAAAATTTTCGATGAAAATTGCAACTTCGAAAATTTTATCAAAACTTAAAATATTGTATTCTCAAAAATTAAAAGTTATTTTTCAAAACGTGTTGGTTCATTGGAAAGAGGACACTCTTATTAACACGTTGGGAAATTTTCATACTCATATTCCAAAAAATCGATTTTATACGAATTTTTAAAACGTAATCGGCGAAAATTGCAAGATTCGAAAAAATTGTCGATCATTTCAAAAATTAATTTCTCAAAAACTAAAAGCGATTTTTCAAAACGGCTTAGTTGCATTAAAAAGAGGATATTTTAATTAATAATTGGTGATATTTCTACAAGGATCCTTCAAAAAATTAATTTTATAGCGAATTTTGAAAGTTATCGATGAAAATTGCAACATCGAAAATTTTATCAAAACTTCAAATATTGTTTTCTCAAAAACTAAATGGTATTTTTCAAAATGTGTTGGTTCATTTGAAAGAAGACACTTTTATTAACACTTTGGGAAATTTTCATACTCATATTCCAAGAACTGGATTTTATACGAATTTTTAAAACTTAATCGGAGAAAATTACAAAATTAGAAAAAATTGTGGATCATTTCAAAAATTAATTTCTCAAAAACTAAAAGCGATTTTTCAAAACGGCTAGTTGCATTAAAAAGAGGATATTTTAATTAATAATTGGTGATATTTCTACAAGGTTCCTTCAAAAAATGAATTTTATAGCGAATTTTGAAAGTTATCGATGAAAATTGCAACATCGAAAATTTTATCAAAACTTCAAATATTGTTTTCTCAAAAACTAAAAGTTATTTTTCAAAACGGGTTGGTTCATTGGAAAGAGGACACTTTTATTAACACTTTGGGAAATTTTCATACTCATATTCCAAGAAATGGATTTTATACGAATTTTTAAAACTTAATCGGCGAAAATTGCAAAATTCGAAAAAATTGTCGATCATTTCAAAAATTTATTTCTCAAAAACTAAAAGCGATTTTTCAAAACGGCTTGTTGGAGTAAAAAGAGGATACTTTAATTAATAATTGGTGATATTTCCACAAGGATCCTTTAAGAAATGAATTTTATAGCAAATTTTAAAAGTTATCGATGAAAATTGCAACATCGAAAATTTTATCAAAACTTCAAATATTGTTTTCTCAAAAACTAAAAGTTATTTTTCAAAACGTGTTGGTTCATTGGAAAGAGGACACTTTTATTAACACTTTGGGAAATTTTCATACTCATATTCCAAGAACTGGATTTTATACGAATTTTTAAAACTTAATCGGCGAAAATTGTAAGATTCGAAAAAATTGTCGATCATTACAAAAATTAATTTCTCAAAAACTAAAAGCGATTTTTCAAAACGGCTTATTGCATTAAAAAGAGGATATTTTAATTAATAATTGGTGATATTTCTACAAGGTTCCTTCAAAAAATGAATTTTATAGCGAATTTTGAAAGTTATCGATGAAAATTGCAACATCTAAAATATTTTCAAAACTTCAAATATTGTTTTTTCAAAAACTAAAAGCTATTTTTCATAATGGGTTAGTTCATTGGAAAGAAGACACTTTTATTAACACTTTGGGAAATTTTTATACTCATATTCCAAGAACTGGATTTTATACGAATTTTTAAACCTTAATCGGAGAAAATTACAAAATTCGAAAAAATTGTGGATCATTTCAAAAATTAATTTCTCAAAAACTAAAAGCGATTTTTCAAAACGGCTAGTTGCATTAAAA
>NW_019282009.1:7624-22631 GCF_000648695.1 Onthophagus taurus | reverse complement strand
CATTTAACAACAAAATGATATTTAATTCAAAAATTAAAAATAATGGGAGATAATGATATTAATAAAAAATATTCATAAGGAACCACATAAACATAATTCATAAACCATTTCTCTCCAACTTGTTCATATTTTTAGTTATAAGCTATGAAATATTCATATCACTAACTTGAAGCATTTAGCAACAAAATGATATTTAATCTTAAAACTAGAAATGGTGGGAGATAATGATATTAATAAAAAATATTCGTAAAGAAGCACAAAAATATAATCCATAAACTATTTCTCTCCAACTTGTTCGTATTTTTAGTTATAAACTATGAAATATTCATATTACTAAATTGACGCATTTAACAATAAAATGATATTTAATTCAAAAATTAAAAATGGTGGGAGATGATGATATTAATAAAAATTGTTCGTAATGAAGCACAAAAATATAATCCATAAACCATTTCTCTCCAACTTGTTCGTATTTTTAGTTATAAGCTATGAAATGTTCATATTACTAAATTGACGCATTTAACAACAAAATGATATTTAATTCAAAAATTAAAAATAATGGGAGATAATGATATTAATAAAAAATATTCATAAGGAACCACATAAACATACTTCATAAACCATTTCTCTCCAACTTGTTCGTATTTTTAGTTATAAGCTATAAAATATTCATATTACTAAACTGAAGCATTTAACAACGAAATGATATTTAATTTTAAAACTAAAAATGCTGCGAGATAATGATATTAATAAAAAATGTTCGGAAAGAAGCACAAAAAGATAATCCATAAACCATTTCTCCCCAATTTATTGGTATTTTTAGTTGTAAGCTATGAAATGTTCATATTACTAAATTGACGCATTTAACAATAAAATGATATTTAATTCAAAAATTAAAAATGATGGGACATAATGATATTAATAAAAAAATTTCGTAAAGAAGCACAAAAACAGACTTCATAAACCATTTTTCTCCAACTTGTTCGTATTTTTAGTTATAAGCTATGAAATATCCATATAACTAAATTGACACATTTAAGAACAATATGACTTTTAATTCAAGAATTGAAAATGGTGGGAGATAATGATATTAATAAAAAATGTTCATAAGGAAGCAGATAAACATAATTCATAAACCATTTCTCTCCAACTTGTTCGTATTTTTAGTTATAAACTATGAAATATTCATATTACTAAATTGACGCATTTAAAAATAGAATGATATTAATTCAAAAATTAAAAATGGTGGGAGATGATGATATTAATAAAAATTGTTCGTAATGAAGCACAAAAATATAATCCATAAACCATTTCTCTCCAACTGGTTCGTATTTTTAGTTATAAGCTATGAAATGTTCATATTACTAAATTGACGCATTTAACAACGAAATGATATTTAATTTTAAAACTAAAAATGCTGCGAGATAATGATATTAATAAAAAATATTCGTAAAGAAGTACAAAAATATAATAAATAAACCATTTCTCTCCAATTTATTGGTATTTTTAGTTGTAAGCTATGAAATGTTCATATTACTAAATTGACGCATTTAATAACAAAATGATATATAATTCAAAAATTAAAACTGGTGGGAGATAATAATATTAATAAAATATGTTCGTAAAGAAGCACAAAAATATAATCCATAAACCATTTCTCTCCAACTGGTTCGTATTTTTAGTTATAAGCTATGAAATGTTCATATTACTAAATTGACGCATTTAACAACAAAATGATATTTAATTTTAAAACTAGAAATGGTGGGAGATAATGATATTAATAAAAAATATTCGTAAAGAAGCACAAAAATATAATAAATAAACCATTTCTCTCCAACTTGTTCGTATTTTTAGTTATAAACTATGAAAAATTCATATTACTAAATTGACGCATTTAACAATAAGATGGTATTTAATTCAAAAATTAAAAATGGTGGGAGATAATGATATTAATAAAAAATGTTCGTAAAGAAGCACAAAAACATACTCCATAAACCATTTCTCTCCTACTTGTTCGTATTTTTTGTTATAAGTTATGAAAATATTACTAAATTGACGCATTTAACAACAAAATGATATTTAATTCAAATATTAAAACTGGTGGGAGATAATGATATTAATAAAATATGTTCGTAAAGAAGCACAAAAATATAATCCATAAACTCTTTCTCTCCAGCTTGTTTGTGTTTTTAGTTATAAGCTATGAAATGTTCATATTACTAAATTGACGAATTTAATAACAAAATGATATTTAATTCAAAAATTAAAACTGGTGGGAGATAATGATATTAACAAAAAATGTTAGGAAAGAAGCACAAAAAGATAATCTATAAACTATTTCTCTCCAGCTTGTTCGTATTTTTAGTTATAAGCTATGAAATATTCATATTACTATTGACGCATTAATCAACAATATGATATATACTTTAAAAATTAAAAACGGTGGGAGATAATGATATTAATAAAAATTGTTCGTAAAGAAGCACAAAAACACAATCCATAAACCATTTCTCTATAACTTGTTCGTATTTTTTGTTATAAAATGAAATATTCATAGTACTAAATTGACGCATTTAATAACAAAATGATTTTTAATTCAAAGTTGAAATTGGTGGGAGATAATGATATTAATAAAAACTGAACCAACAAAACATTATTCATAAGCTGTTTTAACTTAACTATTATTATAACCAACCTAGAAAATTTAAAATTCAAAACATTTCAAATTTGGCGCAATCAGCAACAAAATAATTTTTAACTCAAAAATTAAAAATGATGGGAGAGATTGATGTTAATAAAAATTGTTTATAAAGAAGCACAAAAACATAATCAATGAATTGTTTTTCTCTAACTTTTTCGCAATTTTAGTTATAACCTATTAAATATCGAAATCCCTAAATTGACGTTTTCGAGTAATATTTTTTATTGTAATAGGAAAAGTAAAAATGATAGGAGGAAATGTTGTGGATGAACCAACAAAACATTATTCATAAGCTATTATAACTTGACTATTATTATTACTAACCTAGCGAGTTTAAAATTCAGAGCATTTCAAATTTGGCATAATTAGCAACAAAATATTTTTTAACTCAAAAATTAACAATGATGGGAGAGAATGATGTTAATAAAAATTGTTCATAAAGAAGCACAAAAGCATAATACATAAACGATTTTTCTCCAACTTGTTTGTATTTTTAGTTATACATGTAATATCCAAAGCACTAAATTGACGTTTTCGAATAAAACTTTTTATTATAACTTTAGAACTAAAAATGCTTGGAGATAATGTTGGGGATGAAAATTATTTGTAATGTGTTAACTAATCATTATCAGTAAGTGATTATAGCGTAACTATGATTATTATTAACGCAGCGATAATAATAAAATAATATATAATAATCCTCTAACATCTTCAACATCATCTCTCCAGCCTTTGTTATGCCACAACTTCATCTTTGACATAACTTAGAGGATTTTCGAAGTCTTTGCTAATTATATTTTTGCCTCAATTTGAAAGTTGTTTTGATTTGTCGTTTTTACTCTAACTATTTATAATATTCAAGTTCATTTTTAAAACTTAATTAACTTAAACTTAATTATAACTTTTAATGATTCCGGATGAGAAAAAGAAGAAAAAAATCTAACACCAATTTTCCTTTCATTTTAAACCAACTCGTAACATAATCTCATACATTCCCCAATTATTTTCATTACGACCTAATAATCTTTAACAAAGTGTAACAAAGCCTAACGACGTCATACGGAGCGCAAGGTTCGATAATAATGTGTTTTCTCGTCGCCTTCCCGTTGCGCCCGACTGTTACTCTTCTTCTCTTCTTGGAGAAATTATTATGAATTTGTTACGCAGTCTGCTTTCTTTCGTCCTGGTTTCTTCTGCGTTCCTCCTCTTAACGATCATTCTTTATTGTTCATTTCATCCTTTTGTAGCCGCCGAACCTATCATATATTTTATAATATATTATATAACATATGTAAAGTTTTATTATTATCAAAACTTTTATTTTCTTAATAATAAACATATTGAGTGGAAATGGGTTCGGTTTTCTCGGAGTTAGCTGTTAGAAAGGGAATATAGGAGGTATATTCACCATGAAATATGGCGAGAACAGTTGATTTACACCCGGAGCTTTATTACAGAACCCCTTCAGTATATGAGGCCGTTATTAATAGAATTAGAGAGTCGACAACCATGTCATTACAGGATTGTTTATTATGTTTAGATATATTAGAACTAATGTTCCAACCACCACATCATTAATAATAATTAAAAATCCAATTTTTAGAAAATCCTTCTAAAACTATTTTTATTTTACTTTTATTACAACTTTATTACATTTATATATGTAACTTAATATTTCTTTTTATATGATTGTTAGTTCGAAAGGTAATTAAGAAAGTAATTATTGTAGTGTCACGGCGTGGCGACTATAAAAACCTCAATCAACTTCCAAACCCATAAAATAACGCCGTTAGGCTGGTATTTATGGCTTATTTATAACTTCTGCGGTAAGCGCAATCTCACAATTGGGTTGGGTTGGGTTGTGGGCGCTGTTAGCATTATAAAAGAGACTCCATGAACAGGAGGGGACAACGCCACCACCAACGACCCGGTTTTAACGATGGCAATAAAACCGTACTGTATAGTAATTATCTACGTACAAATATTTGTTATGCTCTCGTTAGTCTTAAGTGTGAGGCAGTTAAAACTTTTTGTTGTTGGGAGAGAAAAAGAGTTGTTTTTAACAGGGAGAGTTTGTCAGGATATATATTATATAGAATCGATCAATGATCAAAATGATTTCGATATTGAAACAAAATTCAAAAAATCGCAGAAGCTTTATTTTTGGAGATAAAGATGTGATGATTTCGCTAAATAAAAGATAAAAAATGCTCTTTGAGATGATATATCACTATGTGCTAGAAAGTTTATAGTTGTTTGAAATTAGTTGTAATTGAAGATGGAAATTTTACAATGTTTTTATAAGAATTGATGTATTTCAAAAAATCGTACAATCTCTATTTTTATAGATAAAGAAATGATTGTTGCACGAAATGAAAGATAAAGTCGTCTTCTTTCGGATGATATATGATAATCAGCAATAATTATGAAAAATCGTCTATGAAACAATTATAATCGAAGATGCTAATTTGAGATCAAATCTAAATTGCTTTCAAAATGATTGGATTTCAAAAAATCGCTCAAGCTTTGTTTTTGGAGATAAAAACGCGATGATTTCACTAAATAAAAGATAAAATGATGCTCTTTGAGATGATATATCACTATCTGCCAGAAAGATTATAGTTATGCTGAAGTTAATTATAATTAAAGATGCAAATTTTACAATGTTTTAATTAGAATCGATGTACTTTAAGAAGTGGTACAATCTTTACTTTTAGATATAAAGTAATGATTGTTACATGAAATTAAAGATAAAATCGTCTTCTTTCATATGATATATGACAATCAAAAATAATTATGATAAATCGTCTTGAAACAATTATAATCGAAGATGATAATTTGGGATCAAATCTAAATTGCTTTCAAAATGATTGGATTTCAAAAAATCGCTCAAGTTTTGTTTTTGGAGATAAAGACGTGATGGTTTCACTAAATAATAGATAAAATGATGCTCTTTGAGATGATATATCACTATCTGCTAGAAAGTTTAGAGTTGTCCTGAAATTAATTATAATTGAAGATTAAAATTTGGCATTGTTTTAATAAGAATCGATGTATTTCAAAAAGTCGTATAATCTCTATTTTTAGAGATAAAGTAATGATTGTTACACGAAATTAAAGATAAATTCGTCTTCTTTCAGATGATATATGACAATCAATAATAATTATGAAAAATCGTCTTAAAACAATTATAATCGAAGATGTTAATTTGGGATCAAATCTAAATTGCTTTCAAAATGATTGGATTTCAAAAAATCGCTCTAGGTTTGTTTTTGGAGATAAAGACGCGATGTTTTCACTAAATAAAAGATAAAATGATGCTCTTTGAGATGATATATCACTATCTGCTAGAAAGTTTATAGTTGTCCTGAAATTAATTATAATTGAAGATTGAAATTTGGCAATGTTTTAATAAGAATTGATGTATTTCAAAAAGTCGTACAATCTCTACTTTTAGAGATAAAGAAACGATTATTATACGAAATTAAAGATAAAATCGTCTTCTTTCAGATGATATATGACAATTAAAAATAATTATAAAAAATCGTCTTGAAACAATTATAATCGAAGATGATAATTTGGGATCAAATCTAAATTGCTTTCAAAATGATTGGTTTTCAAAAAATCGCTCAAGCTTTGTTTTTGGAGATAAAGACGTGATGGTTTCACTAAATAATAGATAAAATGATGCTCTTTGAGATGATATATCACTATCTGCTAGAAAGTTTATAGTTGTCTTGAAATTAATTATAATTGAAGATTAAAATTTGGCAATGTTTTCATAAGAATCGATGTATTTCAAAAAGTCGTACAATCTCTATTTTTAGAGATAAAGTAATGATTGTTACACGAAATTAAAGATAAAATCAGCTTCTTTCAGATGATATATGACAATCAAAAATAATTATAAAAAATCGTCTTGAAACAATTATAATCGAAGATGATAATTTGGGATCAAATCTAAATTGCTTTCAAAATACTTGGATTTCAAAAAATCGCTCAAGCTTTATTTTTGGAGATAAAGATGTGATGATTTCACTAAATAAAAGATAAAATGATGCTCTTTGAGATGATATATTACTATTTGCTAGAAAGTTTATAGTTGTCTTTATATTAATTATAACTGAAGATGCAAATTTGACAATGTTTTAATAAGAATCGAGCTATTTCAAGAAGTCGTATAATCTCTATTTTTCGAAATAATGTAATGATTGTTACACGAAATTAAAAATAAATTGGTCTTCTTTCAGATGATATATGAAAATCAAAAATAATTATGAAAAATCGTCTTGAAACAATTATAATCGAAGATGCTAATTTACGATCAAATCTAAATTGCTTTTAAAATGATTGGATTTCAAAAAATCGCTCAAGCTTTGTTTTTGGAGATAAAGACGCGATGATTTCACTAAATAAAAGATAAAATGATGCTCTTTGAGATGATATATCACTATCTGCCAGAAAGATTATAGTTATGCTGAAGTTAATTATAATTAAAGATGCAAATTTTACAATGTTTTAATTAGAATCGATGTACTTTAAGAAGTGGTACAATCTTTACTTTTAGATATAAAGTAATGATTGTTACACAAAATTAAAGATAAAATCGTCTTCTTTCACGTGATATATGACAATCAAAAATAATTATGAAAAATCATCTTTAAACAATTATAATCGAAGATGTTAATTTGGGATCAAATCTAAATTGCTTTCAAAATGATTGGATTTCATAAAATCGCTCAAGCTTTGTTTTTGGAGATAAAGACGTGATGGTTTCACTAAATAATAGATAAAATGATGCTCTTTGAGATGATATATCACTATCTGCCAGAAAGATTATAGTTATGCTGAAGTTAATTATAATTAAAGATGCAAATTTTACAATGTTTTAATTAGAATCGATGTACTTTAAGAAGTGGTACAATCTTTACTTTTAGATATAAAGTAATGATTGTTACACGAAATTAAAGATAAAATCGTCTTCTTTCATATGATATATGACAATCAAAAATAATTATAAAAAATCGTCTTGAAACAATTATAATCGAAGATGATAATTTGGGATCAAATCTAAATTGCTTTCAAAATGATTGGTTTTCAAAAAATCGCTCAAGCTTTGTTTTTGGAGATAAAGACGTGATGGTTTCACTAAATAATAGATAAAATGATGCTCTTTGAGATGATATATCACTATCTGCTAGAAAGTTTATAGTTGTCTTGAAATTAATTATAATTGAAGATGGAAATTTTACAATGTTTTAATAAGAATCGATGGTTTTCAAAGAATCGTACAATCTCTACTTTTAGAGATAAAGTAATGATTGTTACACAGAATTAAAGAAAAAATCGTCTTCTTTCAGATGATATATGACAATCAAATAATTATAACAAATCGTCTTGAAACAATTATAATCAAAGATGTTAATTTGGGATCAAATCTAAATTGCTTTCAAAACGATTGGATTTCATAAAATCGCTCAAGCTTTGTTTTTGCAGATAAAGATGTGATGATTTCACTAAATAAAAGATAAAATGATGCTCTTTGAGATGATATATCATTATCTGCTAGAAACTTTACAATTGTCTACAAATTAATTATAATTGAAGATGTAAATTTTACATTGTTTTAATAAGAATTGATGTACTTTAAGAAGTAGCACAATCTCTATTTTTAGAGATAAAGTAATGATTGTTACACGATATTAAAGATAAAATCGTCTTTTTTCAGATGATACATGAAAATCAACAATAATTATGAAAAGTCGTTTTGAAACAATTATAATCGAAGATGCTAATTTGGGAACAAATCTAAATTGCTTTCAAAACGATTGGATTTCAAAAAATTGCTCAAGCTTTGTTTTTGGAGATAGAAACGCGATGATTTCACTAAATAAAAGATAAAATGATGCTCTTTGAGATGATATATTACTATTTGCCAGAAAGTTTATAGTTGTCTTGAAATTAATTATAATTGAAGCTGAAAATTTTACAATGTTTTAATAAAAATTGATGTATTTCAAAAAATCGTATAATCTCTATTTTTAGAGATAAGATAATGATTGTTACACGAAATTAAAGATAAAATCGTCTTCTTTCAGATGGTGTATGACAATCAAAAATAATTATGAAAAATCGTCTTTAAACAATTATAATCGAAGATGCTAATTTGGGATCAAATCTAAATTGCTTTCAAAATGATTGGATTTCAAAAAATCGGTCAAGCTTTGTTTTTGGAGATAAAAACGCGATGTTTTCACTAAATAAAAGATAAAATGATGCTCTTTGAGATGATATATCACTATCTGCTAGAAAGTTTATAGTTGTCCTGAAATTAATTATAATTGAAGATTGAAATTTGGCAATGTTTTAATAAGAATTGATGTATTTCAAAAAGTCGTACAATCTCTACTTTTAGAGATAAAGAAACGATTATTATACGAAATTAAAGATAAAATCGTCTTCTTTCAGATGATATATGACAATCAAAAATAATTATGAAAAAGCGTCTTGCAACAATTATAATCAAATATGCTAATTTTGGATCAAATCTAAATTGCTTTTCAAATGATCGGATTTCAAAAAATTGCTGAAGCTTTGTTTTTGAAGATAAGGACGCAATGATTTCAAAAAATAAAAGATAAAATGATGCGCTTTGAGATGATATATCACTATCTGCTAGAAAGTTTATAGTTATCCTGAAATTAATTATAATTTAAGATGGAAATTTTACAATGTTTTAATAAGAATCGATGTATTTCAAAGAATCGTACAATCTCTACTTTTAGAGATAAAGTAATGATTGTTACACGAAATTAAAGATAATTCGTCTTCCTTCAGATGATATATGACAATCAAAAATAATTATGAAAAATCGTCTTGAAACAATTATAATCGAAGATGATAATTTGGGATCAAATCTAAATTGCTTTCAAAATGATTGGATTTCAAAAAATCGCTCAAGCTTTGTTTTTAGATACAAAGAAATGATTGTTGCATGAAATGAAAGATAAAATCGTCTTCTTTCAGATGATATATGACAATCAAAAATTATTATGAAAAATCGTCTTGAAACAATTATAATCGAATATAATAATTTGGGATCAAATATAAATTGCTTTCAAAATTATTGGATTTCAAAAAATCGCTCAAGCTTAGAGATAAAGACGCGATGATTTTACTAAATAAAAGATAAATTGATGCTTTTTGAGATGGTATATCACTATCTGCTAGAAAGTTTATAGTTATCCTGAAATTAATTATAATTTAAGATGGAAATTTTAGAATGTTTTAATAAGAATCGATGTATTTCAAAGAATCGTACAATCTACTTTTAGAAATAAAGTAATGATTGTTACATGAAATGAAAGATAAAATCGTCTTCTTTCAGATGGTGTATGACAATCAAAAATAATTATGAAAAATCGTCTTGAAACAATTATAATCGGAGATGCTAATTTGGGATCAAATCTAAAATTATTTGATTTTAAAAAATCGCTCAAGGTTTGTTTTTGGAGATAAAGTCGCGATGATTTTATTAAATAATAGATAAAATGATGATCTTTGAAATGATATGTTACGAACTACTATAAAATTTATCTATTATAATAATTTATTATTTTAATTTTTATTATTTTTATAATTTTAAATTTATTTATTATTTAAAATCAATTTAGTTGTTAGACAAATAGTCATTTTTGCTAGAAAATTTATTCATTTACCTAACGTAATTTAGCTGACATATACAATTCTAATTAGTCAAATTTATGATAGTTAATTTATTTATTTACTGAGAAGATATAACTAATTTTTAGAAACAGAAACTACATCGTGGAAACTGGTTGATAAGTCTAGTTGTTGAGTAGTTTAGTTACCTAAAGTATTTGGTATTTTGTTCTAGTCTGAATATCTATATACATTTAATAATGAAATATTTTACCTAAATGGACAAAAACATCTATTAATATTATATAATGAAACTAATTTGATTAGGTATTTATAAGATATATTTTTCGATCATTTATCTATCTTAAATTATCGAAATAGAATTAGTTTTTATAACTAGTGGTAGTAGTTAGCTAATTTTTGACTAAAAATTCTAGATAATATGACCAAATTTTAGGTAGTTTTCCTACATTATTTGCTCAGTGCAGTTATTTCCATTTTCAAAAGTCTTCAAATTTCCTGGAAAACATCTCCTTTAATGTTAATAAGTTGTCTTGGTTTCGTGAAATCACTTAAAGGCGTTTTTAATTAACTAGCTTTTATTATTTTCTAGTATCTTTGAAACTTTTTTTTTAATTCAATCATTATTCTAAAGTTGTATTTAATCTGTTAGATTTAATTTTGATTAAAAAGAAAAGAAACATAAGTAATCATATTAGCATTGTAATAATATATTCCACCAGGGGGCGCTTTTGCTTGTCTCAATGTCTGATTTAATTATTGTATATTTTATTTCAATACAAATTTCACCTTATAAAAAATATATATCCCAAGTTATAAAATACTTTTCCTATCCCCTAAAAAGCATCCTCATTTTATTTTCTGTTTTTATAGTTCTCGCGCCGTTACATCCCATTTTGATTAGAAATTTAACATCCCCGTTACCGCCGACACCGTATACTTTTAACTACCTCTAGGTCGGACTAATAAACCGAATGACCACATCGATGACGACTTTTAAACCCCTTCGTTTCGCCATTTCTTTCCTTTTTTTGTTAGTTTTACTCTTTTTTCTTTTCTTTGGTCGGTTCGGTCGAGTTTTCCGAATGATCTGACCGGTTACTGGTGGTGCTCGTTCCGTTTCTCTTCGGTCGATAAACAGCGAGATTTGCGAAGGCGAGTCGGAGTCTTAGCGTTATTGTTATCACGGATCGAGTCAGATGGATGGGAGATATTGGACTTTTAGTACGTCTATCTCGCGGCCGGTTCGGTAATGGTGCCCCCGACAGATATATCTGGATGGAACGGCTGCGGCCTCGAGAAGAAGGTGCATTGTGTGGGATCCTGGGCACCCGAGATATTGGGAACCGATAATCCCAGATGTTCGTTCCTTATGCTACCGTCTGAACTGAACGAGAATGTTGCATGAAACGATTGTCAACGTAAAAGAAATCTTTTTGCTGTTATATTTGAATACGAATAATTGTATTCTTGTTGTCTTCTATTTTACTAAACCCTTTGCGTTGCTTTCAAATTTACCTATCTAAGTAACCTGGAGTTTCTAGTAGTTTAAAAGAGAAGTGTTCTGGCCGGTAACGACCGATAGCGCAATAAGTCGTAACTCACTGTGACAATATTTATGTTATTATCCCCTTCGAATTGTCGGCGACCACGCGACCGACTTCTGGGAGCGTCCGCAGACGGTTTCCGTTGTTGCTATTCCCCTTCGCTTGTATATTTTATTAGTTAATTTGCCCGTACGGGTCGCCCGGCATTAACTCTAATCTACTTGCAAATTTACCATTGCCAAACCCCGTCTCTGTTCTCTGCCAAACGCAATCTGATTATAATCTTCTCCAAAACCCCACAACCTTCGAATTCAACCATCTATTATTACACTCATAAAATCCCACCGTTTCATTTATTTTGTAAAATTTGTTTCGTGTAAAAAACGTTTTTATTAAGCAATTTTGCTTCATACCAATCAGTTTTTTCCAGTGTCGAAAGTCTTTGAATTTTCTGGAAAACACCCAATTTACTATTATTAGTTTTTCTTGGCTTCCTCAAATAATATGAAACTATTTCTAACCGATTTATATTATTTTGACACTCACCAAAAAGTTTTTTATATTTCTTGATGACTTTGAAACAGATGTAAAAGTGGTAATAACGCTTCATTCTTTGTGACACCCGATTACAAAGAATGAATTTAATTTTCTCCAAAACCCCACAATCTTCGAATTCAACCATCTATTATTTATTAAACTCATAAAATCCCACCGTTTCATTTATTTTGTAGAAATCGTCGCAAAATGTTTCGTGTAAAAAGAGCAATTTTGATTCATACCAATCAGTTTTTTCCAGTTTACTGTTATTAATTTTTCTTGGCTTCCTCAAAGAACATGAAGCTATTTCTAACCGATTTGTATTTACAAACAAGAAACTGGAAAATCCAGGAAAACACCAGCAGAAGATTCAGCATAAAATGTCGAAGACTTAAACCTTTTCTTCTCTCAAATCGGGGCTGTATCGAAACACTCTTCGTCCAGCTGTGTTGATGCAATCAGTTTGGTCAACTAGGCTTTCTCGGCGACAGATCAGAAATGCAATAAAGAGTCTAAAAGCAAAAAATACCAAAGTTATATACGAACTGCCCACAAAGCTAATAAAAGAAGTTGAACCAATTATTAGCAAACACCTATGTTTAGTCATAAACAAATGTCTAGAGGAGGGAGTCTTTCCGAAAGAGCTCAAGCTGGTGAAGGTAACACACCTATATACAGAGTGTTCCGTTACTCGAACGACAAAAAATGGTATATCATCTCTTTGTTTCGGAGATATCGAAATAAAAATAAAAAAAAAACCAAGAAATGATAAAAGAAAATTTTTTAATTTACTAATTAACACGAAATTACAACAGCAGTTCAAAATGAGAACAGCCATTTTCTAAATATGCAGCTATCCTTCGTGTCATAGAATGTTGCCAGTTAATTTCTTTAGCGAATTAGTAGCTTCAACTATTCTGTCAATCAACTCTTCGCGTGTATCTGGTTTACGATTACTACTCACACGAGATTTGAGGCAATCCCACAAAAAAAAATCTAGAGGGGATAAAAATGACCGAGTTGTTTCCCAAAATTTGATGGTACCCCATCGTGCTGGAACCATATGCCACGACGAGCTTCTAGAGGAATATCTTCTATCTAATTCGGCAATTTTTCTTCCAAAAAGTGAAAGTTAGTTTCTGCACTAAGACGTCTTTCAAAAAATGAGGCCCAACAAGATGATTATTTGATTATTTGAAACGATTGTTTCGTGTGGGTTTTGATCCGTCCAGAACTACGTGTGTTGTTGTTGACGTGAGAACTACGTGGTTTGGTATTCCTTGTAAACTGGGCCTCATTCGTAAAAAGTATGTGTGAAATAACTTCTAAATTATTTTGTAACCACTGACAATACCGTACTCGATTTTCTAAACCTTGAGGAAGTAAATGCTGACTTGTGTAAATGATAGGGATAAAGTCAATCATAGTGCAGAATTCTCCATACCTATAGGTGATATACCATTTTTTGATCGTAATGACACCCGGAATATATGGTATAACTTTGTCGGTCGAGTCATGGAACATCCTGTATAAGTAAGGTGACAAAGGTATATGCAATAACTATAGACTAGCGGTAGAACGGATATCCGGCAATTATCCGGTATCCAGCCTATCCGGCCATTTTTTAAAATCAGGGCGGATACAGGATAGTTAAAAAATATCCGGCTTTGACCGGATATTAACAATCTATTACTTAGTATTCCACCATTGACAGGAATTAGTATCTCCTTTAGGTGTTGGACACTGCAGATAATAATCAATTTCAACCCCAATAGGACTTTTTTCATTTAATACAACTTTATTTATCATTAGCAACCTCATTGTAACAATCCCAATACGATATATAAAATTTCTTGCTGCAGATTCGTCTAACTTTCTTCTCTTCGCTTGTAATTCATCATCACATTCACTACAAACAGAACTGTTGCTGTTATCACCATCGATTATTAATTAAAGTATCCCCTTTTTGATGCAAAACGCCGTTTTGAAAAATCACTTTCAGATCTTGACAAATAAATTTTTGAAATGATCGAAAATTTAAGTATTAATTAAGCTTTAAAAATTCGTATAAAATATATTTCGTGGAATAAGAGTATGAACATTTCCCAAAGTGTTAATAAAAGTGTCCTCTTTCCACTGAACCAACATGTTTTGAAAAATTACTTTTGGTTTTTGAGAAAATAATATTTAAAGTTTTGATAAAATTTTCGATGTTGCAATTTTCATCGATAATTTTAAAAATTCGCTATAATATTCATATCTGGAAGGATCCTTATGGAAATATCACCAATTATTAATTAAAGTATCCTCTTTTTAGTACAAAAAGCCGTTTTGAAAAATCACTTTTAGTTCTTGAGAAATAAATTTTTGCAATGATCAAAAATTTTTTCGAATTTTGCGATTTCCGCCGATTAAGTTTTAAAAATTCGTATAAAATCCAGTTCTTGGAATATGAGTATGAAAATTTCCCAAAGTGTTAATAAAAGTGTCCTCTTTCCAATGAACCAACCCGTTTTGAAAAATAACTTTTAGTTTTTGA
>NW_019282002.1:0-21775 GCF_000648695.1 Onthophagus taurus | reverse complement strand
TAATTTCGAACTTGTTCGTAATTATCTTATCGCACAAGTATATTTGAAACTCCATCAGCTGGTATATGATATATATGGCCTCGGCTTTACCACATAAAATTGACTCATCTACATTGCTAGCAGCAAAGTCACAGTGATTAACATTATATTAACCTGAAACTAGATATCATATTGAGTAGCCTCGGCCGCGGGCGGCTTCAGCTTTATCAGGTAAAGTTACAAATCCTTTGACTAATTAAGGGCCGGTTGTACAATATAGCGATAAACTTCCCGACAGCGTTATCTGGCAGATAAGTTAGTTTGTACTGTATTACCATGTACGGATATTTTTGTCGGTGAGATTATCGGCAGGATAACTTATCGGGTACTCAGCGGTGCCGATAAGACACTTATCCGGCAGATATTTATGGTTACCAAGGTTTTTATATAAAAACTTTGTATGATTACTGCATAGGTTAACCTCTAACATTAAACGTTAACCTTATATGTACGATGTGTCAGTGAAAATTTTTTTAAACAATTTATATTGTCAAAATCATAATTCAAACTTCAAAGAAAGACGTTGGCGTTACCATTCTACGACATAAATTACTAGATATGGGGAAAAACTACTACCAACCGACTCTTATTTCGCCGATAGCAATCCTACCGACAAAAACAGTTTGTACAACAGCGAATATCTTTATCCTCCTGATAAGTTTATCGAGCGGATATATATATCGGTATATTGTACAACCGGCCCTAAGTGATTTATATTATATACTATCAGATACCGGTTATCATATCGATCTATTTATTAGCTAGGCATCCCACTTGTGCATCTTAAGTATTACATCTTCCATATTGTGTATTATAAATTATGCAAGATCTGCTAAACAGATCTAAACCTGGTTTCTGCTGAGGATTTTTGAGTATTTTATTGGCATAGTAGCAGTGATCGCCTCTCATGACTCTTATTGCCATTCCAAGACAAAGATAGATATTATTATTATCAATTCCCATAATTACCGAACAAAATTAATTATTAACTACTAAAGTTAATGAATTTGATGAAAATTTTCGTTTTTACGATATAATCTTGTCACAGGGACAGGTTTTTAAAAACATTGAATATTTTATAAATCGGTTAAAAAAACAAAATTATAGAATTTTAAGCCTCTTTTAATTCGTCGATTAAATTGCAATTACATCCAATGCCGAGAACGTATTCTCACGGCAAACAAACACCGAGAGAAGCTCTTGCGCAATGTTAAGTGCCTCTGGGCTGCTGCTGCATCCGGCGACCGCAGAAAACAGCTACGGCATCGTCGTCGTCACTCGGGCAAAAGTGCAAAGGCGTCGAGTTGTGCAACTATTACAAAACTGCTAATTGATATCGCCCAATGATTCATAACTTCATCTAAATCCTTTTGCGCTTTCTCCTCTCATCTATAATCATTACTTAATAAATTAAGAAGATTAATCGATCAGTTAGAATTTTGATTTTAGCCTAAATCATTTCCTAGAGGTTTTATATAATCGCAACGGAGTTGGAGTAACAATGTGAGTTTTCGATACATGTATAGGTTGTGTCATAATCAGATTTCTGTACAAACAAGTTCGCTGCTAGATACAATCAAATCCTATCGGCTTTGTGAGCCGTATTCGGGACCAATTAACGCAGCTGCGTTCGTTTCATGTTCAAATTCGACACAGATAGACAACGGCGGCGCCTAAAGAAAGCGCGCAACTTTTCAAAGACAACAAAACCGGACGAGAAATTACGCAATACCAAATAATGATTGTAACGTAGTAAATTATTTTTTCAATTTAACTCTAAAATCGCATTGAACGACATCCTACACGTACGGCTTTTATAGATTCATTCATTGCAACGGATATTGTTGTAGCAATACTTTTACGTTGCCACACACAACAACCATACAGGCCTTTAAACGATACCGACAATAAATAATGCGCGAAATCGAACGCGCTCTGCTATTGCGAGATAGAAAGTTTACCAGCATCTATAAATATCCCATCCCGCGCAAACGTGTACTTTGATACTACACGTACGGGTTGCAAATACTATTTACTATTCAAAAATCGTTTTAAAGACGGCTCAAATTTATGCAATCTACTATCTTCTAATTAAAAGGTTTTTACAACTAACCTATAAAACCTACGTTTAAATTATTCCCAATATCGATTAGTTCTCACAAGAAATTATGAACCAGCTGTGAATAAATCAGCAAAAGCATGTTGAAATGAATTGATCGGTGTAATGGCTACATTTTGCTCAAGTTAATGAAATTGGTGTTTTTAGGCGAGGGAAAAAGGAGTTTGTGTATTGCAGCTGTGATATAGATATCAACAGAACATTAAAAAGTAGATAAAAGCAAAAACACGTCTCAACACGATCTAGTCTCGTGGAATCGATGAAGAACTTGAAAAGCTGTTACTGGAAAATAATGATGATAATATTTGATGAGTATGATACTAACAAAGTCGAAACAAATACAGGTAGAATCAAACGATGGAGAAGGAATAGATAAGGTAGAGCAAGACTAATACAAAGGGGTACTTCTTCTTCTAACTGATTGGACTACTTGATTTACGGTGCGTTGCAGTTACGACGTCCGGCAGCTTTCCGGCGCTTTGTGATCCACCGTGATCTTCAAAGTATAGATTGCAGGTTATTGATGTTTGATGCGAGTGAAATTGATTGGCACCCACTTTACCGATTGCCTGACATAGATGCTAAGGTGGAGTACTTTAATTCCAAGGTTTTTGACCTCTATGACAGGCATGCTCCGGAGAGGCGGCGCCATTTAGCCGGCACCTTGGCTAAATGATGAGATTAGGTCTCTCATGCGGGAGCGCAATCGTGCTAAGTTATTGTTCAAACGTAGCCCTTCTGCTGCCAATCGGGAACATTATCGTGTGCTGCGCAACTGTTGTAATCATCGATGCAAAAACGCTAAAAGATTTCACTACTGTCAATGCGATCACTTAGTGTTATAGAGTCTCTCACAAATCAACACACTCTTGATGCTGTTGCTCTAGCGGAGTATTTTGCGGATCCTCCTGTAGTGGTTGGTGACATAATTAGGCAGACGTGCTTTCCTTTTCATTCAGCTTGGTTACAGATGCTGAGGTCTGGGATGCTTTAACGTACTCCAAGTCCACTAATGTCGGAGCAGATGGTATTGGACTCAGATGCTTCTTACTCATTCTGGATATAGTTATTACTCCCCTAACACATATTTTCAACTGTTCTTTTGAACAGTCTATATTTCCGTCAATCTGGCGAATCGCCCATGTTATTCCTATCCCAGAAATTAAATATCCGTCCCACGTTGGTGACTTTCGACCCATTTCTATTCGATGGAGATTATCTACGTTGTCAAAAGCTATTGAACCTTTAGCTTACTTACAGATACAGAAATATCTTGAGGAGTTTAATCTGATTAACAAGTTCCAGTCTGGTTTTCGTGAAGGGCATGGTACTACTACAGCACTGATTAAGATCACTGATGATATTAGATGTGCTTGTGATAAGCGGTGCGTTACCTTGCTAGTATTACTTGATTTTAGTATGGCCTTTGATTCTGTGGATTCTTGTGTACCTTGGTTCCAGTCCTACATTTCCTATCGGTCTTTACGTGTCCACGTGAAATCTGTACTCTCTTCTCCTGTTGACATCAAATGTGGAGTTCTCCAGGGCAGTGTGCTGGCTCTTTTGCTCTTCTCAATTTTCATAAATAGTATTAGTGATGGTGTCTCGTGTAACTATCATCTGTATGCAGATGACCTTTTCGTCAACTGTTAACAACTTCCCAGATGCTTTGATGCATCTTAACCATGATCGCTCTAGCGTACTTGACTGGTCTAGACGTCATGAACTTAACCTGAATCCAGGTAAAACGCAAGCCATTGCATTTGGCATTCGCCCCTTGCTGGCACAATTTAATTCCTTAACTACCCTTCAACTGAGGCTTGGCGACACCGTTATTCCGTTTTCTAATACGGTCAAAAATCTTAGTGTGGTAATGGATTCGGCAAATGATGACTTGCCAGAGTCGGAGATCATTTCGTATGCTTACTATGTTATACAAAATTGTCCATACCCGCACTTCTGCTTATTTGTCTGATGCCTTTCACTTTTTAGCATCACATGACTTGCCCACTCGATCAATGTCGGACTCTACACTCATATTTCCAATCCATAGTACTGTACTTCCTTGTAGTAACTAACTGTCGATCCGTTACATAATTCAAATATGCTCATTCGCTCCGTTTTATTAGCACATCATTTAGTATTACTTTTTTGGTAGCCATAATTATTTATTGAAAATTACATACACTGTTACCAGTTGAGTCTCTTGGAAGATATCGCTTATTGCGATAAATTGATCCGTTTGTCTTGATATCTATATTTGTTATGAATGTATGTATTTATGTAAATATTTGTTTTTGAGGTAATAAACATTATTATTATTATTAGTAATATAACAAAGGGAAGTTAGCATTCCACAAATTGTGTCACTTCTATACTATTGCACGTGGAATGAAACGATGGCTGATGCGCTTGCTTTGCAGGATACTTGATTAATGTGCAATAAATTCTAACATCACAGTTTTCGAAGAATTTAGCCACAACCTGACTCAGTTGCTTTTGAAAACACGATTGGAAACGACATATCTAAAGAAAGGTCGACCACATTTCAGCCGCATAGGTTACTAAAGGTCTTGTTAACGTTTTATATCTTCTAAATAGATCTAAACATGGTTTCTTGTGAGGATTTTTGAGTATAAAAGTCTTTTATTGGCATAGTAGCAGTGATTGCCGCTCATGACTCTTATTGCCCATTGAACCGGTGTCTTGGTCTTTTAATTGTCATGCACTTCGTATTATTCTCGTTTATTCTTAGGCATACTCCGTGTATTTTAGTTCAATTCTGTGAAACCTTCCTTTAGAGCGCCTTCATTTCTGCTTATGATGACCACATCATCTGCATACGCACTAAAAATTAAGACTTAGTTAAAACGAAAATCCTTCTCGCAGCTCAATCCTTCTAGCAATCTGCACTACATATAGGCGCTAAATTGACATAGTCCGAGATGACTCCTAGGTTCTTGATAGTATGAGATAATCAAAAGAACACTATCGTGTAAATTCAGAATCCAGACTATTATGACTCTGTTTTTGCTGACGACTTTCTAGATAATGACAGCGACATATTTTATTAGCATAATAGCAGTAATTGCCTCTCATGACTCCTATTGCCATTTCTTTCGCAACTCTGCCTATGTCGTTTAAGAGTGTGTCCACCGGCGTCTTGCTCTTTCAATTGTCATGCACTTCGTATTGTTCTCGTTTATTTTTAGCCTTACTCCCATTGTATTTTGGCTCAATTCTGCGAAACCTTCTTTCAGAGCGCCTTCATTTCTGCTTATGATGATCACATCGTCTGCATACGCTCATATCTTTAATATTCGCTGTGCTGACGGCTGCATGTATGTCCTAGTTGAGCAGGATAGACGAGATAGCGTCTTCTTGTCTTACACCTCCTTTGGTATGGTAATATTCGGAACAGCTTGTTTCTGTTGTTGGTACCAACATGAAGGTGGGAAATCAATATCAAAATCATCTTCAGTGCCTTACTCGATATCTGTTTCCGAAATAAAATCAATGTCAATATCGCCTATTTGAAAGACTATTGTTCTCATTTTCGTATTACACTCACTGTTACTTTATTTTTATCATAAAAAGTCTTTGTATCCCTCTGAAAAATAACTTACATCACAAAAATACTCATAGCTATTACTATGAATGTAATATCAAGAATAAGAAACCTACCTTATGATTGAAATTTTTCCAAAGGCACAATACAAGTTATCACATTATTTTCACATTTACAAATACCTCAAATAAGGAATTTAACAGCCGAACACTTCCAGACAAAACATTAGTTATTGTCCAGCACTTTGCATTCTATGTGCTAAAAATTAAGCCTTTAGTTCAAGCGAAAATCCTTCTCCCAGCTCAATCCTTCTAGCAATCTTCACTACATATAGACGCCCAATTAACATAGTCCAAGACGACTCCTAGGTTCTTGATAGTATGAGATAATCAAAAGAACACTATCGCGTAAATTCAGAATCCAGACTTTTGCTGACGACTTTCTAGATAATGACAACGAGATATTTTATTTGTGGCTCCTGCTCTAGTTTCCGATATCATTACTATATTAATCATCTAGAACAAGTCTAAAAGCGTTTAGCTCTGTAGTATTAGTGTGAACCCTATTTTTATGGTCCCAATAAGGAAGAGATTTAAACAAAGGAAAAAAAATAAACCGGTAAATTTGTCGGTAGACCCCTAAGGAAGAAGAAACCCTAAAGGCAAAATCTTTGACGTGCCGCAGCAAATCGTGTCGGAGATATTGCCATTAAGACCTACCTCCATGTCGCAATACATAACGTTCCGTTATTCCATCGAATGCTGAGGCACGTGTGAGTGTGTGCTGTTGACGAATGACGGGTTCCAATCTGAAACGAAATTGAATGCCCAAAGGCAAACGGTGAAAATTGCTATTCTTTAATAACCTTCCGGAATTAGAATTTCCGTTGAACGTAAAAATGGTTAAATTTTAAATTTAACATTTCCGTTTGTGAAAGGTGTACGGGAAACAAAGATTTACGCTTTCTTAAACCGCTAATACGGGTTGAGTTAAAGTTCAAGTAGGATATAGAATCGTGTTTTCCGACGATGCCCGAAAGGGTCATCAAACGGAGTTAATTCTGTATTTTATTGGAGTCGTATATTCTTAAATGTCAAATGAGAATTAATCGTTTAAATAAATAAAATTTTTTAGTGCAATTTCATTCATTACCTCGTGTTGGTTTCTTTATATTTTAGATGCCTCTTCGTCGAACGAGGCCGTCCACCTCCAACAACGATTGCGCAGCCTCAGCACCGAGTTGGTTACGTTACGGAACCGACTTCATGTACAAGGAGGCGCCGCGACGCCTGCACCCATCAAAGTACCGCCGGCAACAACCGCGACGTCGGTCGTTCCGCAAAAGGCGCCGTCGCTGCAACCATCTGCTATCACAACCACCGCCCAACATACCCAACATCACCAACCGGCCATTCCTCCACGATTAGCTGCGGTTATTGCGAACCCCTCAACTATTTTACCGACTAATCATCCGACATCACAATTAGCGTCCGTTGGAAACGCCGCAACGGTTAATCTTGAAGATCTCATTCATTTACAAGGACCTTTAACTGAAGACGCTGTTATGAAATGTCTTCAAGCGAGGTTTACAGCTGGAAATTTTTATGTAAGTAGAAATAATTATATAAATCGGATTACTTACTCAATTAAATCAATTTCACAAATGACAGTTCATAATAATAACATAACCTCAAATCTCAAAAAAATAATTTTAAATTTAAAACTTAAATTTATATAAACTAAATTTATGAATCAATCTTTTAATTAACATTAATTAATTGGATTAAAGGTATTAATTAATAAATATTGGGGCAAAATCGTCCAAAAAGTTATTTTTAACTAAATAATATTTTTAGTAAATTTATGTTTTTCATGTTGGTGAAATTGAAATTCGGCCATTTTGGTCTATGTTGGGGTAGGCGGGAAATTTTTAAAATTTGAAACATTGTTATAATTGTTTGTTTATAATACAATGAATCATAAAAAAACTTTATTAAAACTATTAACAAATATATTAACTTGGATATGACAGTGGAAATGTTGATAAAGAAGTTGACATGTCTCATTCCAGGAGAACTAGTCTACAGTAGGCGAAGTCTCTCTTTAACCCACAGTCCAGTCTTATGTTTGGTCATCGCTATTGATATACTAACTGCTAGCTCTGGCCCTACAAACGCTTTACCGCTGCCCTTTCGTGCTAACTCATCAGCCACTTCATTGCAAACAACCCCAAAGTGACCTTTGACATACATCAGAGAAACTCTGTTATCACAACTCAGTGTGTTTAAAGTTCTTTTGCAGCCATTAACCAGAACCGACACCGTTTTCACGGCCTGCAGAAATATAGACAGTTGTCTGTACTATCTATATTTCTGCGAATAGGTGGACCATAACATGTAGTCAGTTTCGGTCAATTTTCCTTTCCCTCCAAACTTGTGTGTTTATCTTATGTTTCGATTCATAACCATATTACTTACCTAAAATATTCTAACAGTATTTTGAGGGAAACTCTTTTTTAAAGAGTTAGCGAAGAATGCACTTCAAGGAAAGCAGCTATTACTCATAAAGTGCAAATTTGAGGTTTTGAGACTTAAGTTTACTTAAAGGGCAAGTATGTGAGTCTAGAATCCCCACAAACACCTCATGTATTATGATAGGTGTCATTGATTCACAAATTAATTTGTAGTTATTTAGTTAAGCACTTAGGCATCCAAATAAACTAGAATTCGCTCAAAATCAGAATCAACCTAGAGCAATTCTTGTATCAAAGTAAAATTGAGTAAAGTTGTTTTTGAGAGACTCGAAAATATAAATTGAATTATAAGTACGAAGAACCAAAAATAAAATAAGAACTAAAACCCCTCGAAAATTGCCTAAACGCACCTCCTGGACATTTATAAAAACTTCAAGAAGATTTTTGAAGATGTCATCAAGGGTTCAGAAGCTTTCTAATGATTTCCATGGTCATCAAAAGCTGTTTAAACACTTTCTGGACAATTATAAAGATTTCCAGAAGATTTTTGGAAACGTCAAAAAGTCTCTAGAAGCTCTCTAATGATATTCCTAGTCAACCAAGCATTTGTAAGTTGTTCTTTAATTATCAAAAAGTGTCTCAACGCCTCCTGGACGTTTATAAAAATTTTAACAAGACTTTTGAAGATGTCATTAAGCGTCCAGAAGCTTTCTAATGATTTCCATAGTCATCAAAAGTTGTTTAAACGCTTTCTGGACGATTATATAGAATTTCAGAAGATTTTTGAATACGTCAAAAGGTCTCTAGAAACTTTCTAATGATATCCCAAGTTAATCAGGCATTTGTAAGGTGTTCTATAATTATCAAAAAGTGTCTAAATGCCTCCTGAACGTTTATAAAGATTTCAAGAAGATTTTCGATTATGGCATAAAGGGTCCAGAAGTTTCTAATGATTTCCATAGTCATCAAAAGCTGGTTAAGCGTTTTCTGGATAATTATGAAGATTTCCAGAAGATTTTTGACGACGTCAAAAAGTCTCTAGAAGCTTTCTAATGATATTCCAAGTCAACCAACCATTTGTAAGTTCTTTAATTATCAAAAAGTGTCTAAACGCTTTCTAGATATTTATAAAGACTTCAAAAAGATTTTTGAAGATGTCATGAAGGGTCCAGAAGTTTATAATGATTTCCTAAGACTTTCTAAAAAGTCTCTAGACGCTCTCTAATGATATCTCAAGTGAATCAGGCGTTTGTCAGGCATTCATAATTATCAAGAAGTGTCTCAACGCCTCCTGGACGTTTATAAAAATGTTAACAAGACTTTTGAAGATGTCATCAAGAGTCCAGAAGCTTTCTAATGATTTCCATAGTCATCAAAAGCTGTTTAAACGCTTTCTGGACGATTATATAGATTTCAGAAGATTTTTGAATACGTCAAAAGGTCTCTAGAAACTTTCTATTGATATCCCAAGTTAATCAGGCGTTTGTAAGGTGTTCTATAATTATCAAAAAGTGTCTAAATGCCTCCTGGACGTTTATAAATATTTCAAGAAGATTTTTGATTATGGCATAAAGGGTCCAGAAGATGATTAAAATGATGATTTCCATAGTCATCAAAAGCTGGTTAAACGTTTTCTGGACAATTATAAAGATTTCCAGAAGATTTTTGAAGACGTCAAAAAGTCTCTAGAAGCTTTCTAATGATATTCCAAGTCAACCGACCATTTGTAAGTTGTTCTTTAATTATCAAAAAGTGTCTAAATGCTTCCTGGACATTTATAAAGACTTCAAAAAGGTTTTTGAGGATGTCGTGAAAAATGTCAAAAGCCGTTTAAACGCTTGTTGGACAATTATATAGATTTCCAGAAGATTTTTGAACACGTCAAAAAGTGTCTAGGTGCTGTTTCATGATATCTCAAGTGAATCAGGCATTTGTAAGATATTCCATAATTATCAAGAAGTGTCTCAACGCCTCCTGGACGTTTATAAAGATTTTAACAAGATTTTTGAAGGTGTTATCAAGAGTCCAGAAGCTTTCTAATAATTTCCATAGTCATCAAAAGCTGTTTAAACATTTTCTGGAGAATTATAAAAAAGCCATTTAAAACTAGAACTAACACTAAAAATATACAACAATTTAACGCTGAATAAGAACTAAAAGTAGAACTAATACTACTCCTACAACTAGAAACATTCGGGTTTAGCCGTCTTAAGAGACACACGCTCTTAAGACGACTAAACCCGAATGATTTTAGTTCTAGGTTTAGTGCTAGTTTTAATGCTAGTGTTAGCTCTACTTTTAGTTGTTATTCAGCGTTAGATTATTTTATATCTCTATTGGACTAAAACTAGAACTAACACTAGACCTAGAACTAGAAAGATTCGTGTTTAGTTTCTAGTTCTAGGTTTAGTGTTAGTTCTACTCTAAAACTAGAGCTATGGTCTTTAGACTGACTTCTTTAGTGTCACTTCTAATTTTAGTTATAATTCAACGCCAAGTTGTTGTATATTTTTATTAATCATAAATTATAATAATACATAAAATAATAATTAAACTCTTTCTGTCATTAATAAAAGGGTGTCTTTACCGGCTAAAACGGCGGATTTATTATCGAATTCAATTGGATATTTTACTGAGGGATGAGGATATAATTTATAATTCCTCAATAATAAACAAATTCCCACTTTAGCTTGCATTACTCCAAATCGCAGACCTATAACATAAAGATTTAAATCATGATTATCTTAAAATGTGTTTAATTAACTCACCGATACAAATCCTTGGTCCCTCACCGAAAGGAATATATGAATACGGAACTATGTTGTGTTTATTTTCATCGGAAAATCGATCCGGATCGAATTTATCGGGATTAGGAAAATATTCCTCATCTCTATGTAACCCCATAACGCTTATAAACACTTTTGTACCTTTCTCAACTTCAGCACCGTTTGGAAGTTTATAATTTTGGGTACATTTCCTCGGTAAGAAATGAACTGGTGGATATTTCCTTAAAGTTTCGTTAATAACTTGATCTAAATATTTCATTTCCATGATACCATCGTAAGTGATTTTACCATCGTGTTTTTTGATAATTCGCCGAATTTCCTCGCGTAATTTATCTTGCACCTCTTGATTATGCACCAATTCGTATAGAGCAAAAGTAACGGTAGTCGAAGACGTTTCAAAACCGGCGATGAAAAAAACGAAAGCTTGAGCGGCGAGTTCTTCCAGAGTAAACGGTTTTTTGCCTTCGCTTTTTAACGTTTCTTGCATATTTATTAAGATTTGTAAGAAATCGTTGCGGGTTATCTTCTCGGTTTTTCTATAATTCAACATATCTCTTATAACCCCAATAAAAAATTCAGATACATCTTCTTGAATAAATTTTAATTTAAACAATTTCATTAACCGCGGTGAAGCTGCCGATAAAAGTCTTCTAAAAACAAATCTTAAGCTAGGCGTAAAAACTTTTCTCCCATACTTTCTAAATTGAGCATCCGCATTTTTAAAGCTATTACATTTCAAACCAAACGCGCAAGAACCAATTACATCGGTGGTAAAACACGCGATAACCTCTTTTATATCTAAAGCTACATTTTTTTCGTTACATTTCTCTACGAAATCTTCAAGCTGTTGGCCACAATCCAATAAAGTTTGAAACATCATCTTCATTTTACCCGAAGTAAACGTTGGGGTGAGTTTAACTCGCATATCTTTCCATTGTTTTCCATCCAAATTAAATAAATGTGCTTGTAAAGGTTCCTCTTTTGCATCGTATTCAACACCGTGGCTATGGAAACTTTGGAAGTCTTTGTTCATAACGGTTTTAACAGCTTCTGGATGAACTGCTAATAAAGCTGGCTTTGCCCCCGTATATAACCCAGCGTAATGGACCCCTTGCGATTTAAATTCTTCATAAATACCTTTCATGTGAAGTATAAATCCAGGTCCACCAAAAATTGAACCTAAATTTCCGAATGGAATGCTAGGTTTTATCGTTGGTACTCCTTTTTTTTCCCAATATTGAAATGATTTTTGGTAATACTTGTATATTAATAGGGTTAATATACCCACGCAAATTAAAAACACAATCATTTTAAGTACAACCCGATTTCGTTTTTATCGAATGTGAATTAAAATTTGATCTCGAAAACACGGAGTTTCGATATTTATATGGGTAAAACTGTAGAGTCAACGAATAGATAAGAATGTAGTTTGTAATTATGACTTAGCACTTGCGGAGTGTTATCTTTTAAGTATTTTTGAAAATAATGTAAACAAACTGTGAGAAGTCATATTGTTTTAATACTTATAAGAGATAATATTATGGAATGATAGAAAGTTTTGAGCTTGGATCGAACTCGTGGTGCTGTGGTTTTTTGACTTGGTCATTGAACAGCGGTGACCTTGAATCCGGGGACACCTGTGATCGGGACGAATCTTTCAGACGGCCCTAAGCGCCACAGCTTCTTATTATAAAAATTCGAGCTCGCCGTAGAAGAGATACGTTTACATACCATTCCCTTAAAAGCACCGTTAATTATTACTACATGTTCCCCGACACTTATCCGAATCATTTTTAACACCAAAATCCAATCAATCTTACAACTTTGTTTTCGTGTATATCCAATTAAACTGTTAATACACGCGCGCGGACTATCAGTTGTAATTTAAATTTCTAATTTTGCACTAGCGTCATTTTTTGTTGGCTAGCTGTCGTTGTCGATATTCGATATTATTGACAGGCAGAAATAACAGTTCTAATAACAAATATTATTTGTGAAATGTTGTCTGAAGATGTACGGCTAAACCCGAAACTTTCTAGTTTTATAAATATTAATCGGAATTTGTTTGAACAAGTTGGGTTCGTGTCCCGGCGCTGCTAATTTTTCCTTTCTGTTATTCCTGTCCTGTAACGTATAATTTAATGTAATATCCCACCTTCTGGTTTTTCATTTCTAGTTTTAGGTCTAGCGTTCGGGTTCTAGTGTTCTAGGTATAATGTTAGTTCTACATAGTAACAGTGCTAGTGTAAAACTAGAACTAACACTAGAACTAGAAACATTCGGGTTTCTAAACCAACCCAACCCAACCCGAAACTTTCTAGTTCTAGGTCTAGTGTTAGTTCTAGTTTTAATTGGTGTACAGCGCTAGACCTAGAATCGTTTGGGTTTAGCCGTCTTAAGAGATGTGCGGCTAAATCCGAGTGTTTCTAGTTCTAGATCTGATGTTAGTTCTAGTGACAGTGCAGGTATAAAACTAGAATTAACACTATACCTAGAACTAGAATCATTCTGGTTTAGCCGTCTTTAGAGACGTGCGGCTAAACCCGAATGATTCCAGTTCTAGGTATAATGTTAGTTTTAGTGACAGTGCAAGTATAAAACTAGAACTGACACTATACCTAGAACTAGAACGATTCGGGTTTAGCCGCACGTCTCTAAAGACGGCTAAACCCGAATGATTCCAGTTCTAGGTATAATGTTAGTTTTAGTGACAGTGCATGTGTAAAACTAGAACTGACACTATACTTAGAACTAGAATCATTCGGGTTTAGCTGTCTTTAGAGACGTGCGGCTAAACCCGAATCATTCTAGTTCTATTATTGGTTTAGCTGCACGTCTCTAAAGACGGCTAAACCCGAATAATTCTAGTTCTAGGTATAGTATTAGTTCTACATAGTAACAATGCTAGTGTAAAACTAGAACTGACACTAGACCTAGAACTAGAAACATTCGGGTTTAGCCGTGCGTCTTAAAGTAGGTAAACTTTAAAGTAATTTTTCTCCATAATTTTCTTATGTAACTCATTTTAATATTGACTGTAATAGATTCAGAAAAACGCCACCTTTCATATTTCGTAATAAAAATGGAGGATTGCCATTTGAAAAAAATATCGATGACGTCATAGATTAGATTAGATTCGTTTAAAAATGGCGGAAAAAATTGAAATCTACACCAAAAAAATTTAAATCTTTAGACCCGTTTCAGGGATTTTTTCATAAACCGTTTATAATGATTTTATCGCCTATATCCGCTACTTTACGGACACACTGTATAGTAGAACTAGAATCATTTAGATTTAGCCGTCTTACGAGACGTACGGCTAAACCCGAATGTTTCTAGTTCTAGATCTAGTGTTAATTCTAGTTTTATACTTACAATGTCACTAGAACTAACATTAGACCTATGTTAATTCTAGTGACAGTGTAAGTGTAAAACTAGAACTAACACTAGATCTAGAACTAGAAAGGTTCGAAACATTCTAATTCTAGATCTAGTGTTAGTTCGAGTTTTAATTGTTATTCAGCGCTAGATTGTTGAATATTTTTATTGAAAGGTTAAATACAGGGTGTCTCACGTAATTGGTTCGTTATAACTTTTTCTAGTTCCACTATTCGTAGAGATTTGAAATTTTGGTAGCATGGGTTGTTCATTCAGAACTTTCGATCTAAAATATTTTCAAGATGGCCGCCACTTCCTGTCTACCGGAAGTAAACAATAAGTTCGTTATTTTAAATGGAATGCTAGTTTTTATTACACCGTTTAATTGTACGTAAAAAATAGGTTGACTTTGATACAAGTTATTGGTACCTAGCGTTTTTCGTTTTTGACTTATTTTGGTTTTAAGCTTCTTTTGGTAAATTTCAACATGCTCTTTAAATCCCCATACCTCAGCCAACGTTCATTCAAAAAAGATCTACATTTGTACCATTACTCTTCAGATGCTGTCAAATAGATTGTTATTTGTTGTATCAAAATATCTTATAGGTACAGGTCAAAGATTCAATTACTGTTTCTCCATATTCAATGTCGAGAATTTTAAATAGAACGCCCCATATTTTTTTAGCTTATCGGAAAGAGAATTTAATTCTCTACAAATTGTCTATAAATGTGCCTATACCTATTTATTGTAGTTTGTCTCATATTGGGAAATTTATTAAAACATGCATGAAATGCTATGGAATTAAAAGTTTTGGTGATGTGCCGTGGCATCTCAAAGCTCCTGATTATTTTTTATGTGGTACCTAAATGCGGAGGTCTACGTCGATAAACCTAGAAATCTACAGGAGTTGAAAAAAGCTATCACAGTACTCGTTAGGGAAATTGACATCGACCTGTGTGAGAAAGGGATGAGGAACTTTGAGGATCTGCCTGACATTATCTTCAAAACATAATTTCACCTTTTTATTGTTAAATGGTAACATCTAAACTTTACTTTTTCATAAATAAACTTTTTATAAATTAAATAACAGCTGAGTTGTTCTCATTTCAAAAACGCCCTTCAATTCTGCCCCAGCCTGTATATCATTGCATAATTTATAATTAATAAAAATACTTAGTTGTTTATAGCTGAGCGATTAATTCAATTTATTTTTNGAAATATCGCAAAACAAAAGCGATGCGGTATTATCCAAGCTATTAAATGATGTTGTCAAAGATATAGCTCATCGTCTAAGTTTCTGAGATAGCGGGAACTTTATGTTTCTCAATGGCAGTTACGCCCCCTAACGGTCGAATTACGAACTTCAAAATAATTTCCAGCTATTTCTCTTGGTCACTTTGCTTATAAGGATTTTTTTCCCAAACCTCTAGGCCTTAACGTCCTAGAGATACAGCCGCTCCGTACGCTTAATGGGATACCCTGTACAGGTGATTTCCTTGAAATCGATTAAATAAGTGCATGTTTTTGTTTTTAATCTACGAATATGGAAAGAAATAATAATTATAACAAAATATTCTTAATATGTTTTTCAAAATGTATGATAATTTTGACTTTAATTACAATAAATCGAAATATACAGGGTGATTTATTAGCTCACCATCAAATTACCACCAGTAGCTGCTGTTCGAGGTCGTAAATTTTGAGTATGAAGTTTTCTTCTTATGGTATCTTGACTAACAGCAGTGCCATGAACCTCGCTTAGTTGTATTTGGAGGCTTCGCGCAGTAGTAAACCGTTCCCTAAGCATCAAAAATCGATCCTCCACCGCATTTCTAGTTCGTGGCCTGCTTATTCAGCGCTAGACTGTTGAATATTTTTATTGAAGTAGTTGAAAGGTTAATAATACGTATTAGAAAAGTATGTATATTAGATTACATAGTAGAACTAGAATCGTTTAGGTTTAGCCGTCTTAAGAGACGTGCGGCTAAATCCGAGTATTTCTAGTTCTAGGTCTAGTGTTAGTTCTAGTTGTAGTTGAATAGAAATATACAACAATCTAACACTAAATAACAACTAAAAGTACAGGCAACACAAGCACTAAAAATCCGAATGTTTCTACTTGTAGGTCTAATATAACTTTTAGTTCAATAAAAATGTATAGCAATTAGCGCTGAATGACAATTAAAATTAGAACTAATACTAGTACTTGAATGAACTAGTACTTCAACTGACACTAGATCTAGAACTAGAAACATTTGTGTTTACTCGTGCGTCTTTCAAGAAGAAGCTTTCAATATACAAATGGATTAACGACAAAAAAAGTTTAATTTCTAGTTTATACAGGGTGAGGCAGAATGGAAGGGCGTTTTTGAAATGAAAATAACTCAAATGTTGTTTAATTGAAAAAAAGTTTATTTATAACAAAGTACAGTTTATAAAGTACTGTACTGTTATTTTAAGTTTAAATAAATGTAAAAATTCGAATGTCAGTATGGAAGTTCTACATATCCAAATTCGTTTTATGTCCAAATTATGAAAGCCAATAGTTTTACTATCATTGTTATAATGTTTTACAGTACAAAAGCATTAAAAGAATAGTGGAAAAAGTGTAAACTTTTACAATTTTTACAGACGGCAAACTTGGAACACAAAAACTTTGTGTACAACCTGTATACGTACTAAAGGGCACCAAACAACCAAACACTAACTGGACAGATTAAAGTGGTTTATTATTATTATTATTATTACAAGAGAGCGCGTATAACGTTCGACGATTCATACATTATTAGACTGTACTTGGCACAATGATGTCTACGCGTTGTGCGTAGTTGCAACGCTATTCGGCCGACTGAACGCAGAAAGTGGTGGTGGGGCCATCCCGTATTTTACATGTTCGTAATAGTAATATTTTGTAAATATACTAATTTCCTGTAATTTTACATGATCACAAAGCTCCTAATTATTTTTTATGTGGACACCTAAAGGCGAAGGTCTACGTCAATAAACCTAGAAATCTGCAAGAGTAGAAAAAAGCGTGTGTGAGAAAGAGATAAGGAACTTTGAGGATCGACTACAGCAGTGCTTTGCAAAAAACGGACGTTATTTGCCTGACATTATCTTCAAAACATAATTTCACCTTTTTATTATTAAATGATAACATCTAAACTTTACTTTTTCATAAATAAACTTTTTGTCAATTAAACAACAACTGAGTTGTTCTCATTTCAAAAACGCCCTTCAATTCTGCCCCAGCCTGTATATCATTGCATAATTTATAATTAATAAAAATACTTAGTTGTTTATAGCTGAGCGATTAATTCAATTTATTTTTATTAATTTTTAGACTAACGTTGGTCCAATTTTGCTTTGCGTCAATCCATACCGCAACGTCGGCAATCCTTTAACATTAAACAGTACGAGAGGACTCGCATTAAGCGTTCAACTGAATAAAGTCGTCCAAGAAGCGGTGAGGCAACAATCGGAAACTGGATACCCTCAAGCCATAATCCTATCAGGTTACTACAAAAATAATTTTTTTTTTTCGATATTTATTTTCATTTTTAATTGATTAGGTACCAGTGGTTCCGGTAAAAGTCACGCTTCTATGTTATTACTCCGGCAACTCTTCGCCGTGGCTGGAGGAGGACCGGAAACCGATGCGTTCAAACACTTAGCTGCGGCTTTTACCGTATTAAGAAGTTTAGGGTCCGCCAAAACAGCTACTAATTCGGAATCGAGCAGAATAGTATGTTGTTATTTTAAATTTATATATGATTATGCATAAATGAATATATTTTTCTTTAGGGTCAATTTATAGAAGTGCAAGTAACAGATGGAGCATTGTACAGAACGAAAATTCATTGTTACTTTTTGGACCAAACGAGAGTCATCAGACCTTTACCGGCTGAAAAAAACTATCACATTTTTTACCAAATGCTAGCTGGATTATCTTCAGAAGAACGATCCAAATTAAATCTCGAAGGTTATTCTCCAAGTAATCTTAGATATTTGCAGTATGGTGATATTAGACAAGATGTAACAGAAGATGCAAGCAGGTAATAACATCAATTTTTTTTAATTTTTCTATGTTTTTGTCAATTTCTTCCTCATTATCTATTAATCTCTCAACCTCATCCTTAATTTCGCCTAATAAAGATTCTAATATGTTTCTGGCATCCTTCTACATTTCATCCTCCCAACGTGTTTTGACTCTCTTATCCTCTAATCTGTGCTTGTGATGTCTTCTTTAGTGTTTTATAAAGATTTTCCTCCAATCTCTATGCATCTCTTTGTGTAAGTGTACATCTTTCTTCTCTATACAATAGCATGTTTTTCTGCGAATGTCTCTAAATGTCGTAATGTGCCTTATTTGCCGCATTTCGTCGTTGTCATGTGACTTGTTAGACCCTAAGTATGTAAACTTGTTTACCACTTCAAAGTTGTATTGGATTTCCTGATTGACTGCTCTGGAGGAGTTCGGTATTTTTCTCATTGACTTCCAGAGCTGTTCCCTTAGCTGCACTATCAAATTCCCTGAAGCACTTATCTACATCTGTTACCTTTCTTGCTAGTACACCGTCATCGTTGCAAGTATGCAACCCATATCACAGTATTGGTATTGCAATACGCGATTTGCGATATTGGTTGCATACTTACAATGATGACGTCCGGTACGATACCGTATGTTGACGCCGCCTGCATATTTGCAGTATGGTGATATTAGACAAGATGTAACGGAAGATACGAGCAGATAATTTTTTATTTTTCCTGCATTTCCTTCAATTTTTTCCTCATCAATCTCTTAACCTCATCTTTGATGTCGTTTAATGAAGATCATGCTCTCAAAATTGATTATGACATTGAAATCGCCCTTCATAGATCTTTACAATGGATCTCATCCATCCATCTCTTTCTGATAATATTTTCCAGCGTGCAGACCCTAATATTTTTTTGGCATCCTTCGTGTGTTGAGTCTCGATTCTTATATTTCGCAGCCTTATTCATATTAGGCTCGCCCTCTCATTGCATTTTTTCCACTCTTGTTCACCTTGTTGATCTTACTTTCTTTCTGCTATGTAACTACTATTCTGTTTAATCTTCGAGCGGGCGCGCCCGATTTTATAACACTGGCGGGCGCGTGCCGTAAATTTTATGACATCAGGTCTGTATTAATAAGTATTACGTTATTTTTAATGAAACAGTTAAAACACATATTTTGCTAGAGTAAAAATATTTAATTTATATTAAACAATTGTTAAAAACATAAAATGAAATCGATTACACTAGCACTGTTGCTATGTTGAACTAACACTTTCGGTACCTAGAACTAGAATCATTTAGGTTTAGCCGTACGTCTCTAAAGACGGCTAAACCCGAATAATTCTAGTTCTAGGTATAGTACTAGTTCTAGTTTTACACTTGCACTGTCACTAGAACTAACATTAGACCTAGAACAGCGTTTCTCAACCTAGGGGGTGTCATAATTCTGCATGGGGGGCGCCAACACATCAAAATAAAAAAAAAGATAATTACTAATCAAAAATTAATGTCATTCTGACATTCCAAAAATTTAAGTAAGTACAGTACACATTTAAACTAATACACTCGTACTACTACCTATGTATTTAATTACTATAAATATGATTGTATCAGTAGGTACTGTCAAATGCCAAATGAAACTAATAATAGACTCATCAGTACTAAATTAAAAGTAGCTGTAATGATTATAATTATTAGTGACTCCCTTGGGCCTGTCTCGCACAGCAAAGTTTTTCAAAAGAAGGTTTTATATTACAAATAGCCACTCTCAGTTCTTTGATCTATATTCAGTCGAGTCCTATATTTTGTCTTTAAAGCAGCCACCGCAGAAAATCCGGCTTCACAAAGGTAGGATGTTGAAAATGGCAATAATATACGAAATGCTCTTGTTTTCAGTGGAGAAAATGCATCATCCACTCCCGCCCAAAATTCAAAGAGAGTTTTATTACTAAATTCTCTCTATTACTAAATTTCGCCCCTTGCAGTAAAGTGTATGAAGATTTCTTCTTCTGCAGTTGAGAGACCTTCGTGAGTAGTTCGAAATGGATCCCTAACCCACTCGTAACTTGCTACCAATTTGTCGTCAGCAAGAAAATACTTTTCAAAATTCTGTGCCAACATGGCTAAATGACTTTCTATTGTTACAAAAACAACTTTCACATACTGTTCTTCTTCCTTGTATGTTTTGACACACTCATTCACATTTGCAAACATTTCTAGTTTTTTTTGTTTTACATTTCTGCTCCACAGCTCCAAATTTCTACAGAAAGTACTAACTTTATCACTGCTATCCAACATATGTGTGTTTGCTCCTTGGAGTTGTAGATTCAGGGTATTTAATTTCTCGAATATATAACCAATTTCATCACAAATAAAGCATCTCGAAACTTTTTGGCTTCCAGGCGGTTTTCCTCTTCTAGAAAAGTGGCAATTTCCTCTTTTAACTCATAAACACGTTGTAGAAATTTCCNTGCACTTAATCTATGGTTTTGCAAATGGAGACTATGTAGACTATGAAGACGGCTAATCCCGAATGTTTCTAGTTCTAGGTCTAGTGTTAGTTCTAGTTTTACACTAGCACTGTTACTATGTAGAACTAACACTATAGGTACATAGAGCTATAATCATGGGGTTTTAGCCGAACGTCTTTAAAGACGGGTAAACTCGAATGATTCTAGTTCTAGGTATAGTGTTAGTTCTAGTTTTACACTTGCACTATCACTAGTACTTACATTAGACCTAGAACTAGAAACATTTGGATTTAGCAGTACATCTTTTAAGGTGGCTAATGTCAAATGATAATGTTTTCGTATTTGGTATCTTCCATATTCGACATAGGTTTCCTGAATGGGTATACCATTTGGTCTTTGTCTATTTCTTCTGTTTTTTTTCCTTCTTGGGCTGCATTTAGAAATGTTTGCAAGTAGTGTTTCCAGGCATTTTTTATACATGTTGTAAACTCGAATGTTTCTAGTTCTAGGTATAGTGTTAGTTCTAGTTTTACACTTACACTGTCACTAGTACGTACATTAGACCTAGAACTAGAACCATTTGGGTTTAGCTGTACGTCTTTTAAAATAGCTAATGTCAAGTGACAACGTTTTTGTACTTGGTATCTTCCATATTCGAAATAGTTTTTCTGGATGGATATACCATTTGGTCTTGATATATTTATTCTGTTCTTTGTCTTTCTTGGGCTGCATTTAGAAATGTTTGGAAATACTGTTTCCAGGTATTCTTTATGCACTACATGTTGTTCTTTATTTGGCCCTCTTTGATTCTGCACCCTCAAACTCCATTTTTTTCTGCATGGTCTTTTTTGCCAAGTGCTTTCTATCCATTTTTTTCCTGTATTCTATGGCTTATTTTCCTG